>LPNX010728000.1:162788-203769 GCA_001517045.1 Pseudotsuga menziesii
AGAGGAGAATACAGGAGGATGTAGGAGGGATAGAGAAAGAGAGGGTAGAGGAAAGGAGGGAGGAGGGAGGGTAACAAAGAGAGAGAGGGGTGAGGGATAAATAAGTGGGGGTGGGAGGGTGTAAGATAGGGATGGAGTGAAGAGGGGTAGAGAGTTACATGGAGTGGAAGGGGAGGGAAGGTGTGATAAATAAAGGGGAGACAGAAAGAGGGGAGGGTGTAGGAGGGAATGAGAAAGGGAGGTTAGAAAAGAGGGAGGAGGGATATGTCAATGAGAGAGAGAGAGAGAGAGAGAGAGAGAGAGAGAGATGGAAATAAATGAGGTTAGAGGATAGAGGAGGGGTGAAGGAGGAGAGGGGTGAGGGGAGTGAATATAGGGAGTAGAGAATGATATAGAGAGAGATGGAAGCACAGACGATAGAGGGAGAAAGATAGGGGTTGGAGAAAGTAGCAGAAGGGAGTGGATGGAGAGAGGGAGGAGGAATTATGAAAATATGGAGAAAGAGAGAGAGCAAGAGGGAGGGGCGAGAGAGAGTAAAAAAGAGAGAGAGATGGTGGAGTAATAAAGGCTAGGTGGAGGAAGGGAGAGAGAGAGAGAGAGAGAGGTGTGAGGGTGGGAGAGAGGGATGGATTAGGTATAGATTGGTACATAGTGAGATGGATGGGGAGGGCACAAAAGGTGTGGGAATGAGATGGGATAGGGAAAGAGAGTGTAAAGGGAAAGAGGAAGGAGTGAGGAGGGATATGTTGAAGAGAGAGAGATAGAGAGAGCGAGCAAGAGAGAGATGTGGGGACATAAGTGAAAGGGATGGATGGAGCAGAGTGGGATAGGGACTAAGAGGGAAAGAGGGGAGGATAGAGGAGGGAGGGAGAAAGATGCATTGGGGAAAGAAGGAGAATATAAGATGGATGGGAGGTAGAGAATGAGAGAGAGTTAGGGATATATATATATATATATATATATAGAGAGAGAGAGAGAGAGGGGTACTAAGGTTAATAGAGAGGGGGGTGAGGGAGTGNTAATGGATGATATAAGATAGAGTTTGGAGCGAAGAAGAGAAGGGTAGGTAAAATAAATGGAGGGAGAAGATGGATATATAGTGAGATGGAAGGATCGGAGGATAGAGGAGGGAGTGAGAAAGAGAGAGGTGGGGAGGGATAGAGGGAACAAGAATTAGAAATATATGGATAGAGGGAGTGGGAGTGAGGGTAATAGAGCGACGAGGATAGAGACGTAGAGAGGGTAACAAGGAGAGAGAGGGTGGATGGATAGAGGTTAGGTGAGGGTAGGAGATAAAGGTTTTAGGGGAGAGAGACGGGGCAGGGAGTGGTAGGTGGGGGTGTGGGAGACAAAGTGGGAAAGGAGGGTGAGAGAGAGAGATGGATGGAGTAGAGAGGGGTATAAAGTGAGATGGAGGGAGACATGGGAAAGGTGTCAGAAAGAGGGGGAAGAGGGAAACTTAGGAAGATTTAGGAGGGAAGGAGAAAGGAGGGTAGAGGGAAAGATGGAGGATGGAATAATGATAGGTTAGGGTGGAATATAAAGAGGGAGATACATGATGGTGGGAGAGAGAAGGATATATGGAGTGGATATGGATAAAGAGTGATATGTAAATAAAGGAGGATATAATATTGAGGAGGGACGGAGGAAGAAAGGGGTGGGGGAAATAAATTAAGGAAGTGGAGCATGATAAAGAGTGAGATTGAAAGAAGGGAGGATAGAGGAGGGAGAAATATGGATAAGGGTGGGGAAAAGGAGGAGGATGAAGGAGAGAATGGGGGGGAGAGTGAGTGAGAGTTAGGGATACATGGAGAGTCAGAGAGGGAGTGAGTGTTATAGGGTGGTGGGCTTGGGAGACAGAGTAATGAATAGAGGGTAGAGGAATAGAGATTATCTAGAGGGAGAGAGAGACAGGGATGATATGAGGATAGGTGGGGGTTAGAGAGAGAGAGAGAGAGATATGTATGTAGCAAGAGGGGTAGATAGTGAAATAGATGGGGAGGGAGTGGAGGTGTGAGAAACAGAGGGGAGAGGGAAAGAGGTAAAGATGGAGAAGGGTGAAGGGATAGGTCAAGGTGGAAGAGAGAGAAAGAGAGGGAGAGAGAGAGGGAGAGAGAGAGGGAGAAAAGAGGGATATATATTTAGATGGAAAGAGGGAGGATAGATGAAAACCCAAAGATACAATGATTTCTCAGTTGTATTCCTATCATGTTTAAGGATCATATTGAGTATGACAATCTGAAGATGCTAGAAGAAGCAATGCAGAAAGTAATGCAGAAAGTAAATTTTTGTTATGAAAAGACAAGATAACTTTGTTAAAAGAAAGAAGAATAATAAATTCCACAAAAATATAGGGGATAATTACAAAGGGTATCAAGGAAGTCACCATAAAAAATTTGAACCACAAAATCATGCAACAAATGAAATAGAACCTCCCACTACATTACTACAGAGAGGGAACCCTTGAAATACTGGGAATGTGGCTAGACACATTATTTTAAATATTTTCGAGTAAGAAAGAAAAACATTAATGTTAACTTCATTAAGGAAGTTGATATAGTTGGAGACATGCCGAGGAGTATGCCCAGAATCGACGTTGTGTTGGAGAATCGACAAGAAGACCATCAAACTTCAATTGTCAAGATCAAAGGTATGATAAAAAGTAAACCCATTTACATACAAAATGATCAAGGGGAAATATTGAGTTATGCAGCACCTGGTATTGTTGAGATATGTAAGTCAGTACGAGAAAAAAATGATAAGTTATGGATGGTACATATAGCCACATGTACAAAATGTAAAGTCACTAGTTATGTTGAATGTTGTGAAATATTAATGAATGATTTCAATACACATGTTGATCTAGAAGTTGTACCATTGGGTTCTTATGATATGTTGATATGAATGTATTGGCTATAGAAACACATAGTAATGTTGAATTTCTTTTTAAAAACCTTTCATGCATAGATGATACTAGAAACATAATTAAAGTGAAATGAATTCCTAGAAAAGTTACAATCAGAGATATGTCTTCTCTACAAATGAAAATATCTATATGTAATGGATGTAAAGTATTAGTTTTTTATGTAATGGATGATAAAGATAATGATAGTAAAGTTAAAATATAAGATATTCCTATTTTAAAGTATTTTAAAGACATATTTCCAGAATAAGTACCTAGACTACCTCCAAAAATAGACATAGAATTTACAATCGATCTGATACACATAGAAGTACCAACATCAAAAGTTCCTTATAGAATGAACATAATAGAGCTTATTGAACTCAAATCATAGTTAAAAGAATTAATTGACACCAATTATATTCGACCTAGTGTTTCCCCTTGGGGAGAACTAGTCTTACTTGTAAAGAAAAATGACGAAACTTTAAGATTGTATATGGACTATCGACAACTAAATAAAATGACTATTTAAAATAATTATCCTTTACCATGGATAAATGATATGTTCAATCATTTCTGTGGACCAACGTTATTCTCTAAAAATATATCTAAGGCATGGATA
This sequence comes from Pseudotsuga menziesii, assembly GCA_001517045.1. Classification (NCBI taxonomy): domain Eukaryota; kingdom Viridiplantae; phylum Streptophyta; class Pinopsida; order Pinales; family Pinaceae; genus Pseudotsuga; species Pseudotsuga menziesii. The sequence goes on from LPNX010728000.1 coordinate 166,313, forward strand.
CCATTAGGTGCATATTAAAGATGAATACATCTTAAAACTTCTTTTAGGACCCGTTATGGTCATTATGAATTTGTCGCAATGCCTTTTGGGTTGAAAAACACACATGAAACTTTTATGTGCTTATTGAATAGTATTCTAACTAACTATCTAGATAAGTTTGTAGTCGTCTTCATTAATGAGATACTAATTTACATGAAGAATAAACAAGAACATGAGTAACATCTAAAGGTAATTTTACAAGTATTAAGAGAAAAAAAACCGGATTCTAAGTTGAGAAAATGAAACTTCTTTAAAGGCATGATTCAATATGTAGGACACATAGTGTCCAAGGATGGAATCTCTGTCGACCACAAAAAAATTAATGTTATCACTAAATGGTATGTTCCTAAAAATGTAACAGATATAAGAATGTTCATGGGGATTACAGGTTATTATTGAAAGTTCATAGAAGGATTTTGTAAGATAGCCTACCACTAAACATCAATCAATAGAAAGGTAAAATTTTTGAGTGGAATGAAACGTGTATGGAAATTTTTAATAAATTAAAATGCGTGTTAACTACCTCCCCTATCCTAAAAGTTGTTGATCATTTTAAGATTTTTTTCGTATGTATCGATGCTATTAAGGAAGGGTTAGGCGGGGTGTTAATATGAAAAAAATACATCGTGGCTTATTAATCTAGAAAACTAAAAGAGCATGAAAAGAATTTCTCTACACATGAATTAGAATTTGCTGCAATTATACATGCTTTAAATTGTGGCAACATTACCTCATCGAAAGAAAATTTATGTTAATGTGAGATAACATAAGTTTAAAATATTTATTTGACCAACAAAATCTAAATGTTGGATAAGCAACGTGGTTGTCTTTCTTAAGTGAATACGACTTTGAAATAAAACACATAAAGGGAAAATAAAACAAAGTTGTAGACGATTTAAGTCGTCATGCAAGCTTACGTTTTGCACACAATAGTTACGAATAAGATCTTAAATGTAGAAAATTCTGATAAAGACTAGCAAAATTTAAAGGAAAAGATTGCTGAAAATGGAAATATCCAGATAAAAATAGATTTTAGCCTAAATAAAAGAGGATTATTGTTGCATAAGAACAGGTTGTACATACCAAATACAACAAAAATCAGATTAATAGTCATGAATGAGTTACATAAACGACCTTATTTAGGACATCCTAGATACTAAACAATGATCACCATGATTAGAAAAGACTTCTTTTGGCCTAACATGAAGAAAGAGGTAACATAGTACTTAGTGTTGGGAAAATTAATTGTCTAATTAAAAAAAGAACTGAAATTCCCAAAACATAATTTGTCAACTTGAGGAAGTATTTTAATTCACAGCTATCTTGAAATATCTATGCAAGCACAATTTCTACCTGACACTATTGATCTATTGGTATGAAGTCGAAACACTTTGTAAAATGCATCACACCTTATTGAAAATAAATCAAACCCAAAACCTATTCATAAAATCATAGTGTAAATCTAATCACTCTTAAAACAAAATCAACTCTTATGAAGCAAGATCTCATTACATAAATCTAAAAGAAGTGCCATGTTGACCAACTGGGCTAGCATGGAGAAGAAGGAGAAGGGGTAGAACATGTCTAAATTAGGTTTATTAAGTATTACTTTATCTATTTCATTAAGTGGGATTGTTGTTATATAATGGGTTCTCTCTAGTAAAAAATATTCTTCTTGGTTTTTTCCGAAATAACTGCCTCTTATTTTTTGTGTTTCATTCTTTGTTTAATTTTTTGTTTTTAGGTTTTTTAGCCTGGAGAAACCATAGCTCCTCACCCATGGAATAATTTGGTCATCCAATCTCTCAATTATTTCCCCACATAGAGAGCTATCCTTCCCCGTAGGATTTCTCTCTAACAAGAGGCTTCTCCATTTTGCCAGAAATTACTGAGCATGTAGGAGAATGCCATTGGGAGGCTACGCTCCCACCAAAATGCTCCTTCTTCATGGGTAAAGTGAGAATAGTGCCTCATCATTATGATGCACTATTAGATTCCCCCATCCAAGGAATGCTTAGCTACAATGCTTGTGCACTCCATTTAATATCTGTGCATAAAAAATGCCCTTGTCTTCATTGCTAGAACGATTTTAGTTTCATCCTACTAATCAACCGTTTCAACCTGCTAATCAATTCTAATGCCCTGAAATCATGTGGGAGGTATATCAAATGGTATCATCCATCAATATATTAAGTATGGGCTCCAACAAGTTTTTTTGTTTGTTTTTTCTTGAAATATTCCAGATTTCACCTGCCTCTAGGTTTAGATGTTAATGTAAGTGGGAACATTTATCTCATAGCCCCAAGGGAACACATATCTCCACTAAAACATAGAGGAGTTTCACATATCTAAAATAATACATATCTCTCCCTCTATACCGCAACTCCTTTGTTCCATTTCGATTTTACCACCTAAGTTGGATTTGATCTTCAATTTTCCTCACCATACCTCCTCGAAGAGATCCCTTAGAAGTAGAGTCATATTAAAACACTTGAAATCCAGTCCAAAATATTGTCTATGTACTCAATGAGTTGCTGAGGATGCAACACTAGACCAATCTAGACCCATTCTGGTTGGACACTAGAATATAACTCCCTAAGTTTGCTATGAAAACCAATGGAGAAGTTGTGGATTCATGCATTTGTATCCTCTCTACCTACTTTAACACATGCATAGGCCTCATAGAGGAAATAAAGATTCAAATTGCATCCTTACAAATTTCAAGGATTGCACAAACCTGGTGGGATACTGAGCAAGAAAAGGCTACATTCATGGTGGAACTTGGGACTACTCCAGGAACTTATTCCTCCATAAACATCAGAACTTGGGCTCAAATTTATGAAGCATTGAGAACCCAATTATACCCACCAGGGTATGTATAATCTCTAAGGATGAGATGGCATCAAATCGGACAAATCCCTTCACAAAGTATTCAAGGATACATTGACTTCTTCTGCAAACTTCACCTACAGCTCTGCATTCCAAATTCGGAGCAGGTACTCATTCTTAAGTTTATCATTGGTTTATTGATAGAGTTCCATAAAGAGGTATATATATTTGAAAATATAACATTAGACAATGTTTTTCAGAGATATTTGGCTATCAAAATGAATATTTATCCTAGGGGTCATACCCCTCAATCCCACCCCAACCCTCATGCATCTCCCTCTCAAACAACCAGTTCCAACCCTTCAGCTCGTTTACCACCTACTTGGGCTCAAAATATTGTTAACCATATAGATACAAGAACATCCTGGTGTTCATTCCATAATACTAATTCACACAACTCCTCAAATTTTTGAACCCTCCAAAATTTGTAGACCAACAAAGCCTTACTTGTCGATCTCATTACTCTTCCACTAGTGGAGGACACTAAAGAATTCCCACTGGAAAATTCTACCAAAGAAGATTCCTCTTTTATCCTAATGACCCATGAAGCCCTAAACTCCTCAACTCAACCACTTTTCACTCATGATTTCCAAATAAAAAATTCTTTAGCCTTACTAATTATAGACAATGGAAGTTAAAAGAATCGGGTATCTCAAGCCCTATTCAACTACATTAAATTGGTTACTACTCCTCACCCAGACCCCTATTAGCTCCAATGGGTTCAGAAGGGTGGTCCCTGTCTCCTAGTATCTAAGTGGTGCCTTGTCACCTTTCTAATAGGCCAATTCAAAAACATTGTTCTTTGTTATGTTTCCCCCTTGGATTGTTCATATTTACTGTTAGGAATGCCCTACCAATCACAAATAAATGATATAAATCTATCCAAAGATCACAATATAAAATTTCAAAAGATGGCCACACCTATATCTTAATAGCAACAACACCCAAAAACCATGCTACTACAGAGAAAACCCCACATGTCCAGTTGAATCAGTGTATATCTCTCTATTTCGTGCGCCTAGTACCACCAAAAAATACCACTCATCCTATTTCTGAAGCAATGACTCCCCTACTCCAAGATTTTTTTGGTGTGTTTCAACCTCCTACAGGCCTCCCCCCTCCAGGAACATAGACCATTCAATCCATATCATCCCTGGATATTCCTTACCTAACTCTCCCACTTACGGGTTGGACCCCACAGAAATGGAGGAAATGGAAAAAAATCGACAGAACTCATCACCTCCGGTCACATCCAACCCTCTTATTGTCCTTGTGCTTCTGTCGCATTTGTTATTCCCAAACAAGATACCCCAGACATACGCCTTGTCATGGATTACTGGACCCTCAACAAAGCTACTATAAAAAATGGTTACCCACTACCCTGGATTGAGGAGTTACTAGAAACCCTCCAAGAAGCAAAATGGTTCAACAAACTAGATATGATAGCTAGTTACCATCAGGTTTGAGTGAACCCAGATGATGTATGGAAGACATCATTTAAGACCAAATTTGGTCTTTATGAATGGAAATTCATGCCCTTTGGCCTCACCAATGCTCCAAAAAATTTATGAGGCTCATCAATGATATCTTTATACCACATTTGGGAAACATGGTGCTCATCTACTTAGATGACATTCTCATCTTCATCCAAAAATGGGATGCACACATGCATCATGTTTGACAAGTTCTCCAAATCCTTTGAGAGAACAAGTTGCACATCAAATAAAATAAATCATTTTTCAGTCAGAGTTTAGTTCCATATCTAGGATTTGTTTTCAATTTAGAAGGTATTCAACCAGATCCATCTCATATCCAAGCATTGAAGCACTGACCACTCCCTTATTTGGCTTGTGAGCTCAAAATATTTTCGGGTGGTATAAATTTCTATTTTAAGTTCATTATGCAATTTTATCAGATTGCTCATCCTTTACATAATATTTCTAATAGTTCTTCAACATTTATTTGGACTAATGAAGCCACTAGTCATTTTACTCAGCTCAAGGAAGTCATATGCTCATCTCTGGTTTTACATTTGGCGAATCTCCCTCAACCTTTTGAGATTGAGTCCAATGCCTCACAATATGCTATTGGGGTCATCCTTAAATAGGGAGGCCACCCCATTACTTATCACTCTGAAACTTTTTCTCAGGACAAGATGAAATATAGCACCGAGAAAAATTAGTTTTACAGCCTCGTTCAAGTCCTCAAGAAATGGAGACATTATTTTCTAGGTAAAGAAACTATCTTGCATACAGAAACCATCCTTTTATTTTCATCAATTCTCAAATGAAGATTCATGAACAAGGGCACCTTAAATGGGCCTCCTACATTCAATAGTTTCACTTAGTCATCATATATAAGAAAGACACTTCGAATAATATAGTTGATTTGCTCAGTCGGCCACCTACTACAGTACTCCCAATTCTAGAATTGTGTTGTGCCAACTATGACACATGGAAGGACTAATATTCTATGGAACCCTAATTTGAAAATATTTGGATAGCCTTGCATAGACCCACAGAGATCAATTAGACCCCCTTCCTGGACTACACTATCCTGTATGGTTGGATTTATAAATTCAATTTTCTATGTGTTCCACACTCACAGGACCACCTCTTACTCATCAAGGAGGCACATGGTTCAACTTATGGTGGCCACTTTGTTACCACAAATGCCATCAAAAATATGTAACACCATTTTCATTAGCATTCCATGCAGCCCCAAGTTAAGAAACTTATATGAGCTTGTGCATTATGCTCCCAATGCAATCCATCCAATTGGAAGCATGGATTATATCAGCCACTTCCTCTTCCTTCACATCCTTGGGAGTCAATCTCTGTGGACTTCCTCAGTGGAATCCCAACCACCCAAAGAAACATGATGGAATATGGGTAGTGGTATGCTGCTTCATCAAAATGGCACTTGTTATTCCATGCACAAAAACTACAATAACAACACAAACAACAGTGTTATACTTCCACCATGTCTAGCCACATTTTTGCCTACCAAGCACTATCCTATTAGAAAGAGATTCTCACTTCCTAAGCACATTTTGGATGATAATATGGGCGCTACTAGGGTTCCAATTCAAGTTTTCTACAACATTTCATCCTCAAATGGATGGCCAAATAGAAGTGGTTAACAGGGTCTTGGTCCATGCTCTAATAACACACTTTAGGTGCAGCAAACAATGGGGAAATTACTTGCACATCATCCAGCATAGCTACAACAAGGCCATAAATTCCTCTACTAGGTTTTCCCTTTTTAAAGTCTTTTTAGGCTTCCAACCAACATCTACAGTAGAGCTCCCACTCACTTTATCTCTCAAGGTACCATGCACCAACAACATGAACAAATCTCCACCCCAAGGTATCTACAAGAAATTTCACAATGCCACACTAAATTCATAACAACACTCAAAGAATCTCAATATCATGCCAAGCAACGCCATGAAAAACAAAGAACCTTCCTGAACTTTCAACCGAGAGATAAATTCTAGTTACACTTGGATAAAAAATGATTCAAAGGCCATCATCACAAGATCCTTCCAATAAGATATGTCCCTTATACCATCCTTTGAAGAATTGGAGAAAATAATTATAGATTGGATCTTCCACCACAACATGGAATCCACAATGTCATTAATGTAAATAATCTGAAGTTGTTTGAGCCTCCCCTACTGGAGGAACCAGTCATCATTACTCATCCAGTCGACAACATTCCATATTTCCAACTCCCCTTGGACAAAGACACTCTATTCGACACCTGGGCCAATTGTACAATGCACCTAGTATACACTTCTTATCTGGTAGCCCACCAAGGATGAACTCCAACTCAGGAAAAGTTAACCACAACTCAATTCTTGCACATCATGTTTCCTCACCTTGTCATGGAAGATGGGACGCTTCCAGATCTAAACATGGAGGAATTGGGCCACTGTGGAGAAGAAGGAGAAGTGGGCGCACATGTCTAAATTAGGTTTATTAAGTATTAATTTATCTATATCATTAAGAAAAGTCTTTATTATATAAGGGGATCTCTCTAATAAAAAATCTTCTTCTTGGTTTTTACCGAAATGAATGGCTCTTATTTTCTGTGTTTCATTCTTTGTTTAATTTTTTAGTTTTTTGGGTTTTCATCCTAGAGCAACCAGAGAACCTCACCCATGGAAGAATATGGAAGTCCGAGATATAAATGATCGTCCCACATAGAGATCTAGCCTTCCCTGTATGATTTCTCTCGCACTGGAGGGTTCTCCATTTTTCCAGAAATTACTGAATGTGTAGGAGAATGCCGTTGGGAGGATTCTCTCCTGCAGAAATGCTCCTGGTTCCTGGGGTAAGCCAGCATAGTGCATCATAATTATGCTACACTCTTAGATTCCCCCATCCAAGGCACATTTAGTTGCAATGCACGCGCACTCCCTTTAAGATCTTTGTATAAAAAACACCCTTGTATTCATCGCTAGAATGCTACGACTTTCATCTTGTTAATTAGCAGTTTCAACGTGATAATAAATTCTAATGCCCTAAAATCATGTGGGAGTCAGATCACCAACGATCTATAAAAATGAATTAACATGAGAAAAACTATGATAAATATAATGAATGAAAGCATGAACTAAATCATAAACAAATGTAAACAATAACACACTTATAATCAACATTACCAGCATCTTCTCAAGGAAGAGGGCCTTTCCTCCACTTAGGAGAGGTGGATCTACACAATGAAGGTCTACAACTCTAGAATTAAGAAACTGTCAGCATGTATCATCATAATGAGATTATTACAACAAATTATGGATCAAATTCTAGAACAAAATATTGATTTCTCTCCTCTCCCCTTCTCCATGATATTGATTACATATTTATACATAAAAATCCTTCAGAAGGATGAGGAACTGAATTCCCAGCTTGGAATCTGTTTTAACAAATTTTCTAACTTGAAACATGGTTTTAATTGCAAATGTAGGAATTACATCTTTAGAGAACTAGTTGTATATCTCAAATCATGGCTTCGTTTGGTGATTTCCTTGTGTGTCGAATAATTGAGGTCGTTACACACAAAAATCATGTCTGATATTTTTGATATTCATCTCCATCTACCTGCAAAGCAATGGGTTCTTATTTAACATGTGTTTTTGGTTAAGGTTATTTGATCATTAGCTAGATAATTCTATGTTGGACTTGGGTATGAATTGTAATACCCCCATGACATTGCTTTTATTTTCATGTTTTGAAAATTATTTTTACTATGTAATGACTTATGAAACTCAAAAACTCAAATGACATTTTCACAACAAACCTTTTATTTAATTATTAATAAAGAAAATAACACTTGGAGAACTAAACTACATGAGGGGACACCAACCATGGCACTAAAGAACATGTGTAAACAAGCTAGTGTGATTAATACCAATCAAATCCAATCCAAAAATCAACAACCATAGAAGATCCTAAATCATAGGTATTTAAGGATCTCATAGGAGATTTGATTGGGATGGCATAAGACCTGGGAAAAGCTATTTATATGAGTTCACTAGAATAGCACGGGACGCCGTGTTGTGCACGGGGAAAACGATGTTGAGGGAATATGTTGAGCATTTTACTATTGTATAAGTCCATCGTGAAAAATTGTTACAAAATCTAGGATTGAGTGCCATGATGAAGTTACTTGTTGTTCTGGTGCATAGTTGGTGATCCAACTTAGGGGTGGAGTGGAGCAAACCATTGAGTTGCTGCCTCCTATGGTTGGGAGGAGTTGATTCTCCAAGTGTGTTTTCTCTAGATTCAAGTAAGTATATCTGATTTATTTTCTCATAAACTTTAGCTTGGCTTATGGTTGTTTTCTTACCAATGAAATGAACCGTAAATGGGTTATTTCTATATCTTCAAATTGTACTTTATGAAACTATGATCTATGTGTATTTTGTCGAAATCAAATATCTAGCAGCTACACGTTTTATTTAAATCTAACGAAAGGTTACATAGAGTTTATGTGAATGAATTCGTTCTTAATTTCAAGTTGCTCAGTATTTCATTTCAATTGTCTTATGGATCTATTATATATATATTTTTATTTTAATATAAAGGCCCATATGCGTCTCTATCGATAGGTTTAAACCAAGAGTTTCTTGTATGGCATGTTATCGAGGTTTCAATATCCTTTGTATACTTATATTTTTCAGTCCACTACATGGTATATACCAGACATTAATCCTTACTCTTTCTAAAATTTCTTTTGCATGATAAAAAAGATATCTTGACAGCGAAAATAAACCCCTTGTTTGTGTTTCTTTGATTAAGTAGAAATCGTCTTTGTTTTTTAATTTATGGGGTTCTTACCTTATGGTATCAGAGCTCGGGTTCGATTACTCGACCTTAAGGGCTCTTCACATGTGCGATTTACATATGGAGGTATGTCTAGCTTTGATTGGTGGCATTCCAACATGATCTAGATTGGATATTAATTATAGATATGTACCAATCCTTTCTGTGTATACCTTTTTCCTTTTGGTTTGCATTGTGGTATTTAGATCCTGAGTATGTGTTTTTGTGGGGAAGGTAGGGGAGTGCCACTCTTTCCTTCTACAGCACTAAAAACTTCAAGTACATCTCAAAATACAACTTACAGCCAATGTACAACTTTTCTATCACAACTTTACAACAATGTAAAACTCAGTATATTTCAATGATTCGATGACCCCTGCATCCAAAAAACTTAACACGTATGTTATAAAAATTTAATAAACAACATTTACATCAAATAAACTTCAGCTGCTACAACAAACTGACATTAAAATAAAATTGAGTTTTTCACAGTCAGAAATAGAGTAAAAATAAAAATACACAGTAAATATGAGTTTCAACTCTAAATCAACTTTTCTACTATGTTGTTTCTAACTCTCTCTAAATCATGGTTACAAGATATGTATATGTAGTATTTCAACCAAGTCGGATATTAATTACAAAATGACCATTCTCTTACTCAAAAAAAATTCTCTGTTAATGATTTACAGTCTGATAGATTTGAGAAGTGCACTGCCTCTTCATAAATTAGATGTGTTTTGTTGGCACTATTATGTAACATCAAAACATATTTTGATCATTTAAATAAGCTGATATTTTTCAGGTAGTGAGCTGGTGTGGTGGTTTACGGTTCTTCAAAATTCCAGCACTTGCAATTTTGGGTGGTGATGCCTTTTCAGAACTTCAGCGGTTGATGTTTCCTCTTCAGCATTTCAGCATGATGGGTGGTGGAGTAATTAATCAATTTCCAACATTCTCCCCCTTAATTACTACATCAAAAAAAATGTAACACTAACTTTCTATTACAGCTTACAAACTCCAATATTTTTTATATGAAGTTCAAATAACTCTTTTTCCAATGGTTTTGTAAACAAGTCTGCAAACTAATTTTATGATATGCAAAATTCCACATTAGTTTCATTGTTGTTTATCAGTTCTTGAAAAAAATGATATCTTGTATCAATATGTTTACTTTTTTTATGAAAAACGTGATATCTTGATAGTGTAATTGCTGATTTATTGTCGCAAAAAAATTGAGTTGGTTCATTTTGTTCATGTTGTAACTCAAAAAGAGTTCTTCTCATCCATATAGTTTGACATGTAGCTGTTGTTTCTACAACATGCTATGCCTTAGCAGAGAATAGTGTCACTATGGGTTGCTTCTTTGATTCCCATGCTATTGATCCCAATCCAAAATGGAACAAATATCCAAATGTGCTCTTTATATCATCAATAGGACCTAAAAAATCACTATTAGTATATCCAATCAACTTAAAAATTTAATTATATGTATACTTGATACCAAAATTTGTTGTTCCCGAAATATATCTTAGGATTCTCTTTCCAGCTTGCTAGTGGGTATTCTTCGGTGATTCCATAAATCTTGAAATCAAACTTACTGCAAACATTATGCTAGGTATTGTTGCAATTAAGTACATGAGACTTCCAACCAGTCTCTTATACAACGTTGGATCAATTTTTGACCCATCATCTTCCTTACTGAGTTTTGTGCTAGTTGCTATTGGAGTTACATGTGGCTTACAATTCAGCATTTTGAATCTTTTCAATATATCATAAATTTCATATTTAGACTGGCATATAAAAATACCATCTTCATATTGAGTTACTTCAATACCAAGGAAATATTTCATCAATCCTATATCAGTCATCTCAAATTCTTTTTTCATGGCTTTGTTGAACTCATCTACAGAAATATTTCCAGTGAATATCAAATCATCCAAATATAAGAAAACAATTAGTATTTTACCTTCTTGTATTACCTTTTTATACAACATTGGTTCACTTGGACTTTTGTTGAATCCTTCACTATTTAAGTATTCATGAATTCTGTTGTACCAAACTCTAGATTTCTACTTCAATCCATACAACACTTTCTTTAATCTGTAGACCTTATCTTCTTGTCCATCAACCTCATATTTGGAGGTTGTCTTACATAAACCCATTCTTCTAAATATCTATTTAAAAATGCACACATTACATCCATTTGATGTACATACCATCTATTATGAGAAGCAATAGCTAATACCATCCTTACCATATCAAGTCTTGCTACAGGTGCAAAGGTCTCATTATAAACAATTCTAGGTTGTTGACTAAACCCGTGAGCTACATGTCTTGCTTTATATTTTTCAACATTACCATCGGCATTTAACTTAGTTTTATAAATCCATTTGACACCAAAACAATCTTTATCATCAGGCGAATTTACAAGATCCCAAGTATTATTTCTTTCTATGGCATCAATTTCTTCATCCATTGCTTTTATCCCAACATCCTTTTTAATAGCTTCATTAAAATTTACAGGATCACTCTCACATGCCCCAATTTTGCAAAAATAATATTATCTTATTTGATTTTATTTAAATACAATATGTTAAAATTTATGCTAAGTTGTAATTGATGACTCAACAGAGTCAAGAATATTGAATGTAATTCTGAATATTTTAATTATAAATAAATAAAAGTGGAGACAATAGCTTAGGAGAGCTGCTAAAACAATGTTTACTGGTAAAATTGGAGGAGGAGACTGGGTGGAGATCAAACATACATGTGGCACCGTCTTCAAACCACTTCCAACTATTGCAGGCGGCAACCTCCCTACATTTGGGGTCATGATCCCCCAAGAAAGTGGGATTAGAGCAGGTGGCTCAAGTAATCAAAACTGACCCAAAAGACCTAGGCAATCTTTATAAAAATTCCCATTGAAGAGAGTTGAGGCTGCTCATTCTAGGGAAGCGATCATTCAGGTGAATGTACTTCAAAGAAATTCAATGGCAAGGACATTTCTGGAAAGAGTTTGAGGGGTTAACCGCTAAGTGATCTAGTGCAGTTTTTCAGCTGAAGGATCTTACTACTAAGTGCAGAGTGATTATTGAGTCATTGGACTAGTCTATTGTTTTCTTGCTCCACTAGTTCTCAGCCAAGGAGACCAGGAATAGGCTTGGGGGTCCTGAGGAAGCATTGTTTGAGTGCTCTCAAGGAGTTGGTAGGGAGGAATGAACTCCTAATGCTGTTGTTGTCTAGCTTAATCAGGTTCTACAATCTTTTGTTTTACTGTGGTAGATGGTTAAATATGTATCTGACTTCTAAATGAATGTTAAGTATTTAGTTGTCAAAAGTTAAGAGTTAGTAATCTTTTTGGATTAGTGAAGGAATGAAACTGAATAGATGAAAATAATTCTAATCTGTGTTTTTCCACGTCTGGAAGGACCAGACCATACTCCAGCACAGACAAAGTATTTAAAGTAGATGAAGGAAATGATAAGAGACCGGAAAGATTCGATATGTTATGCATTTTGCAATAGCAAGTAATTTATTTCTGTATGTATATTATTATCAGAAAAGTGCAATAACCTGTTTATCTATGTTTATTGTTTAACCAGTTTACTTATGTAAGTATACTAGAAAATAAATAGCAATAACTCATTACAGGTAGAAGGATTATCATATTAATAGAATATCCTAGTAAATAATATGTTCTGTTTATACATAGGACATTATCGTTTGATTGAAATTAAAATGTGCAGGAGGATAAACGGTGTTATGTTATATATGTATTTTCTGTGTGTTTAATTATTAACCAGAGGAATATGCAGTAGAAGAAACACAGTTAAACTACTTTGTTTACATTCAGTTCAATAAAGGTATAAAATATTAAGTATATAGTTTATTTACTAATATTAATAAACCAAGACTAACAGTTACTATTAACAGAGGAAAGTAATATGAAAAATATTTATTTTATTAAGAAGAAACTTATTTAAAAATATCTATGTTTATCTATAAATTATTTTTATCATTTCAGTAGATAAGAACAACAAGAATACAGTAATAATCGGAATGAAAATAAATGTATATTTATGAAAAAAATTGTTCCATAACAAGTTTATACCTGTAAGAGTATCTAGAAGGTTGAAACCCTATATGAAATTTATTGTTTAAAACATAAACTCTTAAACTATAATTCTATTATTTGGACCATTATTCAATAAACAAATAAACTATCAAAGACTAATGACAGTCCTTATTCCAACATATGAACTTATGCAATTAAAAATATATTCGCTACACATATGTAATAACATTAACTAAAAACAAGATTAAAACAAGTAATAGAACCTGTTTAATTAAAATTAAAGAATTAGGTAAACAAGGGTTTCATTCAGGAAAACCTAGCTCTTATTCCTGAGAAAACAAATATTTATTACAAATTACTGTAAGCAAGAGTTACAGTTATGGATTAAATAAATAACTACATTATATCACAAAAACACAATAAATAGTAAATTTATTTATTCACAGTCGAAAAGGGTAAAAACTCTATTTACACAGAGTCACCAAATAGTATACTCCAGAAAACGAACCTTAGCTCGAAGACAAGCTGTCTTAAAAACCCATTACATTACTTTAACAATCCAGAAGGTTGAGCCTTAAAACCAAATACAACACCCAACTCACGGCCAGGGATACCCATTGATGAAGCGAGGGTTGTAAACAGTGTAAAAACTAACATTAACTTATAAAAAAAAATTGCATAGAGAATGGCGAAGTTGGACAAGTATCCAAGCTCATAAGTTGCCCCAACCGAATACCCAGTTACAAGTAAGGGAAGAACCCATTCATTGAAAACCAGGCCTTACCCATTTCAGAGCTAAGAGCCACGAATACAGCTAGCAGCATCACCTTCACTATTCACAAAGAGAAGTTATAGGTCATGCAAGTGCATAGCATGGTACGTTAGTTTTGAAATTTCTTTTCTAATAAAAACCTACAGTATATACGAATTTAAATTGGGTAATGTTATTCTGAATACAGAATTGAATATATACATGATTAAAGAAAATAAACAGTTTAGTATTGAGACTATCACCAACAGCAAGGCATGAATACTAAGCTCCAAACACTACAACGATGGTGAAGGAGCACACTAACAACAGCAAAGACAGAACTTTGCATAGAAGTGGCAGGCCATGAAAAAAAGGAAAAATAAAGTCACACACAGACCACACGCAAGTGCAAAGCAACAAGCAACGAAACCTTGTAGAGTAAAGACCCACAATACAAAGAAAGGGAACAAGACCGAGTATTGGAGGCTAAAGCAACATTAACCAAGACTTGGAGCACAACTAGAACCAGAAAGGTCTCACAGTGACCATGAGAGTTTTTGCAAAGCAGCTCGAAGGCCCGAGAACTACGGAAGGAAAATGACGAAGGGTTAGGGTTCCGAGGAACGTATATCTCCAGTGCATGGTCAGGAAAAGTCCACGTGCCCACTAGAAAATCAAACAACACATAGGTCGAACTCTATAGTCACCTACATTCCAATAATTTCCAATTATTTGTACAATGATTTTTTAACAAGCGATGCATGAACTATATTATATTCATATATATAATTCATCGTTAACATAACATGTATATATCACAAGGTTGTTTAGCGTTGATTTTGGAGTTGGGTAAACAATGATTTTTGGGACGTTGACCAAACAAAGCTTTGATAATCATATAGTCATTATACAACCCTATAATCTTTTCTTAAAACTCTTCGAAACTATTTGTTTATGCTTGGTTTATAAAATAAACCTTTCACTCTTAAAACAATTAGCTTGGGATGGATGTAATTCATCAAACTATATCATAAGGTCGATATTATGATGTGAGTGTTTTATTAACCATGTTTTTTTAATCAACTTTAACCCTAGCAAGTATAATAACCATTTGTTATGTGAAAAATTCCAAGATGAATTATTTTAAACCACCGAAAAACCATAGACTTGTATGTTTACATACATTATGGTCTATGCAAGGTTATACTCCTTTAAAACCCACCATTCAAGTGGTGATAATTATAAAATTGGATAGCATAGTAAAGAGGAGGATCATGAATTATTTTCAATTTAAATTTGTTTTAGACTTGTTTAGAAGCTTCAAACTGACAACAGAATTGTATGTTTATAAACAACATAATATGTACCTGTTTCTAACCCTTGTAAAACCAACGTTCGATTGGAAATAAACTATTAAGTTGGCTAGTATGGTAAAAGAATATATATTGAATTCTTTTACATAGTGCATTTGGGATTAGACTTTAATAGTCAATAGTTGTTTCTCAAATTTGATTTTGTTAGTAACTTACAAAAATTATTTATTGGTAGGATAAGTTTATGAATATAAAATATATGGTGCTTAGCAGAAGATGGAAGGTTGATCATTATAGAAAACATCTACCTTAAAAATTATTATAGACAGTAACTTAATATAAGAAAATCATTATAGAAACATTAAGAAGTGCAATGGAATAATTCTACTTGAATCTATAAGCGATAAAACCACTTGGATTGACCTAGATCTATGAAGCAAAGGAAAACAATGTATCATGTGAAAATACACTATTGTTTTTACACTAAACAAACTTATAGTGTTAAGAAGTTTACAGGATGTAAGTTTCCCTACAGAAGATAAATATGAATTAGCTTGATACTGAAGTAAGTAGTATGATAATGTATAATAACCAGTAGTACAATCAATAGAACATTGCAAGATATGCATATTAAATTAGAAGTTACTATGCAACTAAGATTACAAGCTTACAGCCACAGTAAGTATCCTTACTGTCTCTACGTACGATAAAGAAAGAAACTCAATTATTATGAACTTCGTTTACAAGAAAAACTGAAGAAAGCAAACTATTTTTACCTCATGGACGCTGCTTGGAATTTAGAATCTTATTTACTAAGATTATTAATTGCAAATAGAAACACTTTTGGATACTTTATGAAATTTAAAATGTTACTCGTTCAATCATACATGTAAACCTGTAAGAACTGGTAATCTTTCTGCGTTAGCATAAATGCTAAGTAAGGCTAGGATTCAAAGTTAGATTCCACCTATTTGTCATAAAGAAGACTCATCAGTAAACTAAAATAAAACAATACACAAGTAAACCTTATTCATGCTACAAAAAGGAAACTACTTAATTAACGTAATTGAGATTATGTAATACTAATCATTTGATTGTTTCTTTTACTACTAACCTTTAGCTGTTAGTAAACCGTAGTTTCAGCATTTTATGTTATCTCAAAATTTTAAATTTTTGTGAAAATTTGGGGTTTTGACATGTGGTATCAGAGCACAAGGTTCAAACACTAGGCTTTGATGAATCCCAACTAGCTTTTATGAAACGGTAAATTGAATTATTATGCTGATGTATTTTATTTTAAATGTTATTCAACAGAGAAATTGTTTCTGAAGTTTAACAAACAGGTATGGAAAGGCCGGAAGAATATGTAGAGGAGGAATCTCCATTTACTGAACCAGAAAATTTACCAAAAGATACTATATCAGAAGATTTAACTGCCAATTCCTCAGAATTGTTGCAAACAGTAAAATACCTAAAATATGAAATGGAATCTATAAAACGAGAGAATGAAAGGATTCTGAGGGCTCAGGGGGAGTTGGATCAGATCCTAATAGAAAGGTTTCAAACTGAGGGTAGGGGTAGAAGAACTGAATTAGAATATACAAGTCATCAATGCAAATTTAAAAAGATAAAACACACTAAAAATGAAATTAGTTCATCTTCAGAGGTGTTTGGTGAACAACTTAATTTCCATTCTACTAGTGATAGTAGTGATGATAATAATTACACTAAAAAGAGGAAATACAAACCTTATGAGGAAATTTCTGGGGAATTCAAAAAGATAAAACCACCAACATTTAATGGAGAGACTGAGAAGGGGGAGAAAGTGAAATCCTGGTTATCTGGGATGAAGAAGTACTTCCAAATACATAACTATTCTAACCAGTTAAATGATAGAATGGCTATTTATAATCTCTCGGGAAAAGATGGAATTTGGTGATAGGACTTGAAGAGAGTTAAGGGAATAAAAGAGAAGAGTGTAAATTGGAGTACCTTCAAGAGGTACTTCAAAAAGATTTTTTTTCTTCTGAGCAATACTATGAAGAGAGAGCAAAATAATTTTATGAGATTAAGTTAGGATCAATGACAATGAAAGATCTAAACAACAAGTTTTTAAGTCTACTTACGTATGTGCCATACCTTGTAGATGAGAAACCAAAGGTACAATGATTACTCAGTTGTCTACCTTATCATATTAAGGACAATATTGAATATGACAATCCAAAGACTTTGGAATAAGATATGAGGAAAGCTAACTTCTGTTTTGAACAGAATCGGAAGAAGAAAAGCATGGCCAACTGGAAGGCCAAGAAAAATAATAACTAGTATGAACAAAAGAAGGAGGATTTTGTGCCCAATAGAAATTCTAAGAACAATAAGGCCAGAAATTATCCTAACAATAAGAACTTCCAAGGAAATAAGAATAATTCTCCAAATAATTATAATAATTCTAAGGGTAAAGAATTTTCTACTAACCATGGTAATTATACCAAGAAATTTGAGCGCAAAGAACCTATAAAGTGCTGGGAGTGTAATGGACCAGACTATGCTTCAGTCTATCCTAATCAGAAAAAGACTGTTAGTAATATTCATACCATACAAGAGGAGATTACTGTTGGAGAATTAGCGAGGACTATGCCCAGAATCAATGCAGCCTTGGAGAATCGACAAGCATAATATCAAAATTCCATGGTGGAAGTAGAAGGTATGATAAATCAAACCCCTATAACTATTTTGATTGATCCAGGAGATAGTCTCAGTTATATTGCACCTAAAATGGTATAGAAATGTAAGTTACCTGTTGAAAAATTTGAGAATTCTTGGTTGGTTCAATTAGCCACTGGTGCTAAAAGAAAGGTAACTTGTTTTGTAAACGAATGTGTAGTAGTTATGGATCATTTTGAAACTGTTGTAAAGCTTAATGTATTTCCTCTTGGTTCTTATGATTTAGTTATTGGTATGGACTGGTTTGAACAACACAGGGTAATTTTAAATTGTTTTGATAAAACTTTCACATGTTTAAACAGCGATGGAAAACCAGTAAGTGTAAAAGGAATCCCTAGAAAAACCACCATAAGACATATTTTTGCTCTACAGCTTAAGAGAGTTCTTAGGAAGGGATATAAAGCTTATGCAGTAAAAATAACTGATGAGGAGAGTCTAATTAAGATAGATAAGATAAAATTGGAAGACATATCAATCTTAAGAGAATATGTTGATGTATTCCCTGAAGAAATTCCGGGACTACCTCTTAAAAAGGAATTGGATTTCACCATTGAGCTGGTACCTGGTGCAGTACCTAGCTGAAATGCCCCTTATCGAATGAAAATAATTGAACTTAATGAATTAAAGTCTCAATTAAAAGAACTAATTGATAAAAAGTATATTCGACCTAGTGTGTCTCCCTGGGGGGCACCTGTCATCTTCGTTAAGAAAAAGGATGGAACCATGCGACTTTGCATAGATTAGCATCATTTAAATAAGATGACCATTAAAAATTTATATCCATTTACAGGCATAGATGATCTATTTGATCAACTACGTGGAGCCACGGTGTTTTCGAAAATAGATTTAAGGTCTGGATATCATCAAGTTAGGATTAAAGATGAAGATATCTTTAAGACAACTTTTAGAACTCAATATTGCCATTACGAGTTTGTCATCATGCCATTTGGGCTTACTAATGCTCCAACTATTTTTATGTGTTTAATGAATAACTTTATGCATAAGTATCTAGATAAGTTTGTAGTCGTGTTCACTGACGACATTTTAATCTATTCAAAAACTGAAGAAGAACATAAAAAAAATTTAAAGATTGTTTTACAAGAGTTACGAGATCATCAACTCTTTGCAAAGTTTAGTAAATGTGATTTCTTCATGGATAAGATTCAGTATTTAGGTCATGTGGTGACCAAGGAAGTGATTTCAGTAGATCCCGAAAAGATAAAGGCAAGCGAAGATTGGTCGGTTCCTAAGGATGTAACTGATGTTCGATCTTTCATGGGAATTACTGATTACTACTAGAGGTTCATTGAAGGTTTTTCGAGGATCACGAATCCGATAACTTCTTTGCAGAAGAAAGGGAATAAGTTTGATTGGAACAAAAAATGTGAGGAAAGCTTTAAAAACTTAAAAACTTTATTAATCAACACACATATTTTAAGAATAGTTGATCCTAATAAAGAATTTGTAGTGTGCACTGACACCTGCAATGATGGATTAGGCGGTAATCTGAATCAAGAAGGGCATGTTATTGCCTATGAGTCCAGAAAGTTAAAAATTCATGAAAATAATTATGCAACTTACGATTTGGAATTAGCAGCTATTATACATGCTTTAAAGATGTGGCGACATCACCTAATTGGCAGAAAATTTATTTTAATGACTGATAATAAAGGATTGAAGTATATGTTAGATCAGCCTAATCTAAATTCCAGACAAGCTAGGTGGCTAGCTTTTCTAAGTGAGTATGATTTCAAAATTCAGCACATTAAAGCTAAAGAAAATAAAGTTGTTGATGCATTAAGTAGGAATGCAAGGATAAATTTTGCAGTAGTTATCAGCACTTACACTACAGATTTGGATGAACGGCTTAAAGTAGGAATAGAACAAGATGAAATTTACTAACATTTACAAGCTAAAACTAAAGAAAATCCAACATAAAGCTTAAGTAAAGGGTACAGTTTGAATGCAAAAGAATTTTTACTGTATAAAAACGGAATGTATGTACCTGATGTACTTAAAGTTAAGCTGTTAATTTTGGATGAAATTCATAAAACTCCATACTCGGGTCATCCAGGCTATCAAAAAACTATAACTATGTTAAGAAAATAATATTTTTTGGCCAAATATGAAGACTGAAGTAGCAGAATATATTGCTAGGCGTTTTGAATGTCAGCAGGTGAAAACTAAACATCAACACCCAGCTGGATTACTTCAGCCATTACCCATTCCTAGCTAGAAATGGGAGATAATTAGTCTCGATTTTATTACTAGATTGCCTAGAAATCAGAATATGAATGATTCTATCATAGTAGTAGTTGAAAAGTTAAGTAAATCAGCTCACTTTATACCTGTTAAAACTACATATAAAGCTGCAAACATAGTTGATATCTTTCTAAAACATATTTTATAATTGCATGGAATACCGAAAGTAAGAATCTCAGATAGAGATCCTAAATTTACAGGTAACTTTTGGAAGTCTTTGTTTAAAGGATTAAACACTACATTAAATTTTAGTACTTCTTTCCATCCTCAAACAGATGGACAAACTGAAAGAGTAAACCAAGTACTAGAAGATCTATTAAGAATGTATGTGAAAGACCAGCTAGGTAAATGGGAGGATTATTTGCATTTGGTAGAATTTGCTTATAATAATAATTATTAGGCATTATCCAAATTTAGTTCTTTGATGTTTTATATGGAAGGAAATGTAATACTCCTATCTCTTGGAGTAATATGGTGGGTAGATTGGTATTAGGTCCTAAACTATTAAAGGAAATGGAAGAAATTGTAAAGCAGGTACAAGGTAATATAAAAGTTTCACAGGATCGACAAAAAAATCAAGTAAACCTTAAAAGAACTCCAAAGGAGTTTCAGGTAGCTGAACATGTGTTCATTAAGGTGAGGCCCAAAAAGAGCTCTCTGAGATTGGGGAGTTGTGCAAAAGTAGCACCTCGTTACTATGGTCCTTTTGAAATTCTGTCCAGAATTGGACAAGTAGCTTATCAATTAGCATGACCACCAAATTTAAGAGTACATAATGTTTTTCACATTTCTGTATTAAAGAAATATGTTCATGATGCTACTCATGTTGTTAACTGGAATGATGTATAGGTGGAACCAGAAGGATATTTTCTGGTGGAACCGGACCATATCCTCAGGAGAAAGGAGATCACACTTTAGAACTGCACCATTGGACAGGTGAAAGTGCAATGGAAGCACCTTAGTCCAGAGGAAGCCACCTGGGAATTGGAAAGTAATATGCGAGATGCATATCCAATTCTATTTCAGGGGAATTCTGAGGATGAAGAATAAATAACATCAAGGATAATGTTATTTACTAAGGGGGAGTGTATGTCACATGCCCCAATTTTGCAAAAATAATATTATCTTATTTGATTTTATTTAAAGACAATATGTTAAAATTTATGCTAAGTTGTAAATGATGACTCAACAGAGTTAAGGATATTGAATGTAATTCTGAATATTTTAATTATAAATAAATAAAAGTAGAGACAACGGCTTAGGAGAGTTGTTAAAAGAGTGTTTACTGGTCAAATTGGTGGAGGAGACTGGGTGGAGAGCAAATAGACATGTGGCAGCATCCTCAAACCACTTCCACCTGTTGCAGGTGGAAACCTCCCTACATTTGGGGTCATGATCCCCCAAGAAAGTGGGATCAGAGCAGGTGGCTCAATTAATGACAACTGACCCAAAAGACCTAGGCAATCTTCAAAAAAATTTCCATTGAAGAGAGTTGAGGTTGCTCATTCTAGGGAAGTGATCATTTAGGTGAATGTACTTCAGAGAAATTCAATGGCAAGGGAATTTGTGGAAATAGTTTGAGGGGTTAACTGCTAAGACATCTAGTGCATCTTTTCAGCTGAAGGATCTTACTGTTGAGTGCAGAGTGATTATTGTGTCATTGGACTAGTCTATTGTTTGCTTGCTCCACCAGTTCTTAGCCAAGGAGACCAGGAACAAGCTTGGTGATCCTAAGGAAGCGTTGTTTGAGCACTCTCTAGGAGTTGGTAGGGAGGAATGGCCTCCTAAAATTGTTGTTGTCCAGCTTAATCAGGTTCTACAATCTTTTGTTTTACTGTGTTAGATGGTTAAATATGGATTTGACAGCTAAATGAATGTTAAGTATTTAGTTGTAAAATGTTAAGAGTTAGTAATATTTTTGGATTAGTGAAGGAATGAATATAAATAGATGAAAATAATTCTAATCTATGTTTTTCCACGTTTGGAAGGACCGGACCATACTCCAGTACAGACAAAGTATTTAAAGTAGATGAAGGAAATGATAAGAGACTGGAAAGATTAGATATGTTATGCATTTTACAATAGCAAGTAATTTATTTTTGTATGTAGATTATTATAATAAAAAAGTACAATAACATTTTTATCTATGTTTATTGTTTAACCAACTTACATATGTGAGTATACTGGAAAAGAAATAGCAATAACTCATTACAGGTAGAAGGACTATCATATTAATAGAATATCCTAGTAAATAATATGTTATGTTTATACATAGTATATTATCTTTTGATTGAAATTAAAATGTGTACGAGGGTAAACTATGTTATGTTATATATGTATTTTCTTTGTGTTTAATTATTAACCAGAGGCATATGTAGTAGAAAAAACATAGTTAAACTACTTTGCTTACATTCAGTTCAATAAAGGTATAAACTATTAAGTATATAGTTTATTTACTAATATTAATAAACCAAGACTAACAGTTACTATTAACAGAGGAAAGTAATATGAAAAATATTTATTTTATTAACAAGAAACTTATTTAAAAATATCTATGTTTTATCAAATTATTTTTATCATTTCAGTAGATAAGAACAAAAAGAATACAATAATAATCAGACTGAAAATAAATGTATATTTATGAAAAGAATTGTTCCATAACAGGTTTATACCTGTAAGAGTATCTACAGGGTCGAAACCCTATATTAAATTTATTGTTTAAAACATAAACTTTTAAACTGTAATTCTATTATTTGGACCATTATTCAATAAACAAATAAACTATCAAAAACTAGTGACAGTCCTTATTGCCACATATGAACTTATGCAATTAAAAAGATATTCGCTACACATCTGTAATAACATTAACTAAAAACAAGATTAAAACAAGTAATAGAACCTGTTTAATTAAAATTAAAGAATTAGGTAAACAAGGGTTTCATTCAGGAAAACCTATCTCTTATTCCTGAGTAAACAAATATTTATTACAAATTACTCTACGCAGGAGTTACAATTATGGCTTAAATAAATAACTACATTATATCACAAAAACACAGTAAATAGTAAATTTATGTATTCACAGTCGAAAAGGGTAGAAACCCTATTTACACAGAGTCACCAAACAGTATACTGTAGAAAATGAGTCTAAGCTCGAAGACAGACTATCTTAAAAACCCATTACATTGCTTTAACAAGAGAGAAGGTTGAACCTTAAAACCAAATACAACACCCAGCTCATGGCCAAAGATACCCATTGACGAAGTGAGGGTTGTAAACAGTGTAAAAACCAACATTAACTTATAAAAAGAAATTGCAGAGACAATGGCAAAGATGGAAAAGAATCCAAGCTCAGAAGTTTCCCTGTTGGAGCAAGGTCCCGCAGCTACAGAAGAAGCTGCTAGTTTAGCGGAGAGATAAGTTTTGGCGGAAAGAAGATAAGACATAGCTACGATGCCGTAGCACGTTTCCAGCTGCAGAGCAGAGCTAGAAACCATGACTTTTGAGATAGAGAAGTCAAGAAGGGCAACGATACTTGAGTGACCGAGAAGAGAGAGCTCACCCACTGCATTGAAGGCAACGACGGAAGACAGGAGGGCTCAGCGACCCTCATAAAGGAGAAGGAGCAACGAGGATGAAGCATTGAAGACGAAGGACAGAAAAGAGAAGCGGTGCATAGTACCCATGATCAGTGCCGAGAAGCATGGAAGACTACAGAGAGCTGTGGTGTGATGGAAAGCGGCTACCTCAAGTACAGATATGGCCGACTGTCACTAGTTAGGGTTTTGGGTTACTGTTGGGACAGGCCCACAATGTTGTAATGGAAAGACCTTCGGGCTGCCTATAAAGGGATATATTTTGTATTGTAAAAGGGTTGGCTATTTAGACATTAGCGGAATCGGCCAGTAGATAGTTGTTTTGTTGATTATCAAACAGTTGTAAAAGTCAAGCTCTAGTTCTGTTATTAGTGGAAGCAATCTCACTGTAACCAGTAGCTGGCTTATAGAGCATGTATGTAACGATCCACGGGGATCGAAAGAGAGGGAAGAGTATATTGTAGGAGAGAAATATAGAGATAGAAAGAAGATCTAAGAGAGAAGATATTGAGCTGCATATGCGGTGTATCAGAACTGTGTTTTACCTTCCCCTGAGCTATAATGAAAACACAGTTCTGTGGACGTAACTTCCATCCTGGAGGTGAACCACGTTAAAATCAAGTGTTATGTGATTGGTTTATGTGTTATGTTTGCTTATGCACTTCTCAGTCATTTCATGGACTCTGTTTACAGTTTAATGAATGAATGTGTTAATCAGTTCACAACAATATAGAAGGATAACGTAAGTCAAAGTCTTTGGCATGTTGTATTTGGTTTACTTATGCTTTGCATGAAACAGTCACTATTGCAGTATCGAATAACCTTGTATGTTAATTCTTGCACATCGACACGAGCAACGCTAAGCGCGCTAAGCCACGGAGGTAGGATATCACAGAGAGGTGATACCGCATCGGCAGAGGAGCTACGGTGCGCGATACCGTAGGTTGAGGACTTAGCGTTGGAGAGGAGATGCATGTCGTACGGTGCACGGTGACGCAGTAAGGTTGGAGATATCACGATTTAGGGAAAGTGCGCGACGTAGGAAGGGACTGCACGACGGGGTATAAGGAACATCTCGTGGCTAGAAGAGCTGCAAGATGAGGAGATCACGCGACGCGAGTAGAAGGTCGCGCGATGCACAGAGAAAGAGACCTTGCAGCTAGGGGAGCTCCAAGACACAAGTAGGATCACCATGGAACCTGGTCCAAGACACTTGAGTCCTTGGCCAACCCATTAGAATCACTTTGGGTGAGACTTCAGGCCGCCCTGCGGTATATCGCCGAAAGGGCCAGTGAGCTAGGGGTGTTGTTGGTTGATTATAGTAAACCTGGGTTTGCCCACCGCAGCCAACAAATGGTTCCGTTGCCAGTTTTGAACAACTGAGTGCTAATGTTCTATTGGCATCCTACTCGAGAAGAGTTTCACCAGTGCCTAGATTCAAACCTAAGGGATTTTTCCAAGAAAGAAAATCAGAGCCTTAAATTGAACACAGAGGACTGGTTACAAAAACATATCGCTTCAGATATACACGGGATATTTTTTCCAACCTATGGAAACGAGCTTTACAACTGGTTGTCAAAGTTGACAGATAGGAACATATTCAAAAAGAAGAGAAACATTGTCTGGACACCGAAGCTGATTCAGACCGTGCAGAACCTCGACAATCCCATCATGAGAGCAGTGGACTTCTGGTTTGCGAGTGTGCTAGGAGGCTTTGTCACAGAGTTTGCAGTTGACCAGAAAAAAAGCTTCAGCGAGGCTGAGCGGTAATTCTTCAAAGGATATCGTGGTAAGTACCTAAAATCTCTAAACTTGTCCATTAAGATGCTGCTACATGAAAAAGGAGTAATGGACATGATTTCAGACGAATAAGTAAAGATAGTAATGTCACAAGAGTTTGAAAGTGATTTTGATGACATTGGAAGAACACGTAGTGGCAAGAAATATAAAGTAGCTTTTGGCTCTCCTGTATTTGGAGATAGTTAAGACAATATTAGGCAACCGAGTCCTAGTACTACAGAAGAACCAGAGGGGCGTATCCCTTACCATCCCTATACCCCACAGAAACAGACCGGGACTCAGAGCAATCCCGTAGGTACTCCATCCAGTAGCTCACAGACAGTACCTACTACTGCTACATCACCTTCACCTACACCGCTGAGTGGTAGTAATCCAGTCAATTAGAACCCACCGCAGAGAAATATAATGGGAGACGATATGAAGCTACCTACCTTTAAGGGTACAGGAGCAGAGGACCCAGAACAACATCAGTTTCTATGCGAAGCCATGTGGACCATTAAAACATCAATGACGATAACCTTAAACTTGTATAGTTGGTCACCACACTCAGAGATAGAGCTTTAACATGGTACATAAAGTATACCACAGTACCCAAGACACTTGCCCAGGTTAAGAACGCCATGATTAAAGAGTTCAAGAAACCTAAGTCTGAGTCTCAGTGCATAACAGAGCTCAAGGATATTAAGCAGCTACCATCAAAGTCAGTATGGGACTTTGACTAGAAATTCAAAGCTCTTATAGACCAAGTAAGTTTTGAGTTTGCGCCCGAGCAGCACAAGGAATGGTTTATTGCAGCGCTGCTCCCTTACATCAGATTGCCACTAATGCAGCAGAAACTCCAGACGCAGGATGACGCGTTGGAGATGGCGATGAAGCTAGAAGCTTCACCCTTAGAAGAAACCAGCATAGGCATGACGACTCTACAGAACCAGTTGGCCAACCTCACGTTACAGATACACGAACTTAAGAAAGGAAAAGAGGTTATGCAAGACATATGGTGCTTACGATGTAAAGCACAGGGTCATACCAAAGACAACTGTCCAGTCTTTGTAGAATATTTAGCATCAGGGGATCCTAACCCTTTACCACGAACGCAAGGGCCATGGTGTGAAATATGCAAGACACAAGGACATCTGCCTCAGCAATGCCCCTTGCTTCAGAAGTATGCACAGACACCTAAGAACCTATACTGTGTCTTCTGCAAGTCTGTCGGACATGATGAACAAGATTTCTGAGCCTATGATCTCATGTTAGATAGAAAACATGATGTATACAAAGTCCAGTCAGAAACACAGGGTCTAGTAGCAGGACCACAGCCTGATCCAGCTTACGGTGGCCGTGGAGGAGGATTCAGAGGACGAGGCCATGGAGGAGGCTTTGCACGAGGAGAATGTTTTGGTCGTGGTCGTGGCCCAGTTACTTGTTACAACTGTGGAGTTGTAGGACACTATGCTAGGGACTATCAGAGCCCCACTACCACTTGTAGCTACTGCAAATCTTATGATCATACCATAGAGGAGTGTCCTACCTTGATAGCTAAGATCAAAGACCCTAAGCCAGTAGTACACCAGAACATCCAGCTTATTGCTGCTGAGAAGGCAGAGCCAGAACCAAGAGTCAATATTGTGACTCGTAGCGGTGTTTCTACTAGTAGGACATCGTAGGAGACCGAAAAGAACATAGGGTAAGAGTGGGTGCGCAGAGCTCCTAGTAAAGCAACAACACTCAACCTACAGAAGAATAAAGAAGCATTTCATGAAGCCAAGGCTTCCTTTGATGAACCTACGCAATCTAGATCGCAGGTACCACCGTCTAGGGGCGTACCGCAACAAGCACCTTCTGGCGATAGCCCTGAACAGATACCGTAGGCTACCACATCGGGAAGATGCGATGAGGATGAATCAACATGAAGTGTACAATCCTTCCTGTGCAGTTGCTTGAAACTCGTGAGAAATGAGAAAGCTATCGGTGAGCTACAGCGCATCATAGATCAGTTTTAGCAACCTTCTCTCTTGGGCAGTGCACACCGTGCTGTTCATAATATTACAAGACGTACAAGGACCGGAGGAGAGATGAAGCTCACAGCACAGATTGGAGAATTTGACATGGATGAGGTCGTATTAGATCTAGGATCAGAGGTGAATGTTCTAACTAAGCAGACATGGGAACAGATGGGTAGCCCTCAATTAGTAAGATCCCCTATCCACCTAAGGTTAGCTAACCAGCAGCGAGTATCACCATTGGGTCGACTGCCGCAGGTTCCAGTTGACATTGACGGAGTTCACAGTTTTGCGGACTTCGAGGTTATAGAAATCATTGGCGATAGTCAACCGTATCCAGCATTGTTAAGTATCGATTGGGTGATCGGTAGCAAGGCTGTCATCGACCTAAAGAGAAGACAAATGACCTTTGAGGATGCGCGGATCCGGGTCATCGCACCGCTGGATCCTCACCAGGGTCCTAGATATGTTGAACCTATCCGAGTAGAAGAGGAGGCATATAACATGGATAGTCTCTACCAGATGACTGCGAACCAGAACAACTACATCAATCCAACCGCAGAAGGGAACATTAGATGGCGATGCGACAGCTCATGCGCATCGGATTCTGATGTGGGTCTAGAGAACTGGCAGAACAGACTTTATGAAGTTTCAGTGTGCAGATGTGTGTTTATGAGTAAGCCATTACGATGGATTGGCGTAGAGATCACTGAGATTCCATCATATCATGGTCTGACAGATATTCAGGACTTCCTTGAGCAGTTTGAGCAACAGATTCCTTATGAGCAGAGGATCACAACTATGGACCTTGCAGTACGAGCCACACCTGCAAGATGGTGGTATGCACATAAAGAGAATATCGCATCATGGGATGATATTAAAAGACTGATGGCGATCAGATTTTCTGTCGACCAAGAGTATGTCCAGCAGAAGTAAACAGGCGAAAATGATCCTAGGACACACATTCAGACATGTGAACAGAACTGGTCAGACACTCCCAAGGATGAATGGGTTCACAGATTCATTCACACATTGGACACAGTTCCAAGGAACTGGTATACAGAGACGGATTTGCGCAAGGGGATGACAATATGGCCACTTATGATAGACAGCTTTCTACTCACCTTCGCTTTTGAATCTGAGTATCCAGGTGTTGATCAATCCCTACAAGTAATAAAGACCAAGATATTCAAGGATTGTACCCCATCAGTACAGACTCAGCCTGATTGGGCCATTCAGTTAACAGAGGCACTAGAATGCTACAACTTTCAAGAAGAATCAAGTAACCTAGATGACAATCTATCAGATGCACCATTGTTTTCCATCCAGATTGCAGATGAGTACTATGCCGATATTATTCAATTCCTCACTACAGGAGTAGCACCTGATGAGTTTACTAAGTAGCAAAAGAAGTAGCTGGTTTTTAAAGAAGCAGACTTCACCCTTATTGCAGGACACCTATACAAGTTAGGTCCAGATGAATTTCTGCGCAGATGTGTGATGCCGCACGAAAAAGACGCTATTATCAGAGAGGCACATTCTGGAACCGTAGGAGGTCATTTCGTAGGAAAGTCGACTGTGCAAAAAATCTTGGAGGCAGGATTATGGTGGCCTACGTTGCATAAAGACACCAAGGACTTTTGCAAATGCTGCGATATCTGCCAAAGGGTAGGAAAACCCTCACGACGCGATGAAATGCCGCTGTGACCGCAGGTCACGCTGCACGCATTTGAAAAATGGGCTATAGATTTTGTGGGTCCTATCAACCCACCAGGGAAGCGCACTGGTGCGAGATATATTATCACTAGAATAGAGTACCTCACCAGATGGGAAGAGGCCAAAGCAGTAAGAAACTGTGATGCTGCTACAGCCGCACAGTTCCTGTTTGAAAACATCATCAGTAGATTTGGATGCCCAATAATTTTCATGAGTGATCAAGGCACACATTTCTTGAACAACACTATTGAGGCATTGACAGAAGAATTCTAGATTTAGCACCATAAGACCACTCCCTACCACCCACAGGATAATGGTATGGTGGAGGCCGTTAATAATATTTTAGAAAATGCTCTTACTAAGATCTGCAATAGCCAAAGAAATGATTGGGACCTCAGAGTTAACGCTGTATTATGGGCGTACAGGACCACATGCAAGAAACTTATAGGACACACGCCTTTCAACTTAGTGTATGGACAGGAGGTTGTCACGCCTATGGAGTATATTCTTCCCAGTTTAAGAATCGTTTAGATTACCGGGATGACTGATACAGATACAGTGGAGGAAAGGCTAGCACAGCTGCTGGCCTTAGAAGAAGACAGATTCATAGCTAGATTCCATCAGAAAGTGCAGAAAGCACGAGAAAAAGCTTGGCATGACAGACACATTAAGAATAAGATATTTCAGATCGGAGACCTAGTGCTCCTCTATGACAGCAAATTCATTAAGTTTTCAGGAAAGTTCAAGATGCATTAGCTGGGGCCATATCAGATACAGCAAGTCACAGAGGGAGGTTCCGTTTAGCTCAGCTAGTTGAATGGGGAGCTTCTTCCCACATGGATTAATGGCAGTAGGATTAAGCCCTATAGTGATAACCACCCCACCTCTTAGCCCTAGCTTATCCAGTTATGATGGTGCAGATGTCCAGTGTAGTTGAAAGGAGGTGTCGCACCAGGAACTAGTCTACACCGGCAGGTATTATTCTAAGTATGAGGAATTGCATCAGGTCGGTTTGAAAAAAAAAAGTATTTGTTTTACGCAGGTGATGCGGAGTCGCATAGCGGCAGTGCGATGTTTCCCCGTGCCACGTACTCAGTTTTGAAACCGACAGAGGGCCAGTCAAGTCACCATCTGACAGGTAGTTAATGAGGAAATGACCGGTATATCTTACCGTAGATTTGGCAGCAGTATAATAAATTTTTCCAGATTTGGCAAATCTCCGACGGGACCGGTGCCTGTACACACATGTTTCGAGGGAAATTCGATCGGATTTCCTCATTTCTTAAGGATCGGATGATGGGTGTGGTCTTGTCCAGGCATTGATGATGACTGACGGGTTCAGTCTAGATGACCATTGCATCCGGGATTATCGTATTGGTCATAAAAGAAGAAAGTATTCAATTGGGACGGTTACGTTTGCAGAAAAACCGAGAGCTGTAGAGTGCATTGTTAAGAATTCCCTGTGAATAGTTAAGTTTGTTATAGAGTACTGTGATTTTCAAAAATTGCAGCCATGGCATGTCCGCGATTTTGTACTAAGACGGTTTTGTTTGAGGACGAACCTCTAGAATTCAGGCCGAGACGCTTCAACCCTAGTGGTCGTAGGTCCGCCATGACGACGCTGCCCAGGGTTGTGAAATTAAGTGCAGCACAAGTCAGATAGCTGCTAAGGATGAAGAATCAAGCGCCAGAAGTAGAAGTTGTCACCAAAGTCTCTGCTAACAAGAAGAAGAACGCTGAGCCGACCACTGAAGATAAGAAAGCAGAGCAAAAGAATGATGACAAGAAATCTCCCGCTAGGCGGAAAGTAAAAATGAGAAAAAGAAAGCAACGGGAGAAGGTCACCGATCTATCTGATCAGCTAAGAAAAGCACAAGAGATTGCAAAGGCAACGAAACAAAAATCTGACGATCAGAGGCAGCATATGTACCTAGAGCACCTCGAAGAGAAGAGAAGTGGAAGAAGACATCAAACCCAGCAGTCGGCAGAATTCCAAAACGCAGACAAAGGCTTGTTTTTGGAACGGAATTCATGGGTTGTATCTCTTTCATATTCAAGGTTCCAGACTGAATGAAATGTTTGAGAAGGCTAGAAGATACATATTTTCCTTGTGATAAAAGTTCTAACCCAGATAAAGAAGAAAGGATATATGTGGAAAACATTTCAAACACTAGAAGTCTAGTAAAAGGTTTCAGGAGCGAAGAGAGTGAGACCATGACATCGGGAAGGAAGGATAAGAGAGCCCAAAGAACCAAGTTATAGAAACTACAAGAGCGTGTCGAAGTAATGCAGAGGGAAGTCGCAGGACTCCGAGATAGGTTGCAGAGGACTTTGCAGGAATCCAAGGCAAAGCTACAGCAGGAGAAGCCTGCTGGAAGTGGCTCGAGGATGAGCCACAAGTAAGTGTTAGGGGACTATTGGAGCAGGGTCTCGCAGCTACAGAAGAAGCTTCTAGTTTAGCGCAGAGATAAGTTTTGGTGGAAAGAAGATAAGAGAGAGCTACGAAGCCGTAGCACGTTTCCAGTTGCAGAGCAGAGCTAGAAACCATGACTTTTGAGATAGAGAAGTCAAGAAGGGCAATGGTACTTGAGTGGCTGAGAAGAGAGAGCTCACCCACTGCATTGAAGGAAGTGGTAGAATATAGGAGGGATCAGCGACCCTCATAAAGGAGAAGGAGCAACGAGGCTAAAGCATTGAAGACGAAGGACAGAAAAGAGAAGCGGTGCATAGTACCCATGATCAGTGCAAGGAAGCATGGGAGACTGCAGAGAGCTGTGGTGTGATGGAAAGTGGCTACCTCAAGTACAGATATGGCCGACTGTCACTAGTTAGGGTTTTGGGTTACTGTTGGGACAGGCCCACAGTGTTGTAATGGCAAGACCTTCGGGCTGCCTATAAAGGGATATATTTTGTATTGTAAAAGGGTTGGCTAGTTAGACATTAGTGGAATCGGCCAGTAGATAGTTGTTTTGTTGATTATCAGACATTTGTATAACTCAAGCTCTGGTTCTGTTATTAGCAGAAGCAATCTTACTGTAACCAGTAGCTGGCTTATAGAGCATGTATGTAACGATCCACGGGGATCGAAAGAGAGGGAAGAGTATATTGTAGGAGAGAAATATAGAGATAGAAAGAAGATCTAAGAGA
Organism: Pseudotsuga menziesii; assembly: GCA_001517045.1. Classification (NCBI taxonomy): domain Eukaryota; kingdom Viridiplantae; phylum Streptophyta; class Pinopsida; order Pinales; family Pinaceae; genus Pseudotsuga; species Pseudotsuga menziesii. The sequence continues at coordinate 198,951 of LPNX010728000.1, forward strand.
GAAGATCTTGAGCTACATATGCGGTGCAGCAGAACTGTGTTTTACCTTCCCCTGAGCTATAATGAAAACACAGTTATGTGGACGTAACTTCCATCTTGGAGGTGAACCACGTTAAAATCAAGTGTTATGTGATTGGTTTATGTGTTATGTTTGCTTATGCACTTCTCAGTCATTTCATGGACTCTGTTTACAGTTTAATGAATGAATGTGTTAATCAGTTCACAACAATATAGAAGGATAACATAAGTCAAAGTCTTTGGCATGTTGTATTTGGTTCACTTATGCTTTGCGTGAAACAGTCACTATTGCAGTATCGAATAACCTTGTATGTTAAGTCTTGCACGTCGACACGAGCAATGCTAAGCGCGCTAAGCCGCGGAGGTAGGATATCACAGAGAGGTGATACCACATTGGCAGAGGAGCTGCGATGTGCGATACCGCAGGTTGAGGACTTAGCGTTGGAGAGGAGCTGTATGTCGCACGGTGCACAGTGACGCGGTAAGGTTGGAGATATCGCGAGTCAGGGAAAGTGCGCGACGTAGGAAGGGACCGCACGATGGGGTATAAGGAACATCTCATGGATAGAAGAGCTATGAGACGAGGAGATCACGTGACGTGAGTAGAAGGTCGCGCGACGCATAGAGAAAGAGACCTTGCAGCTAGGGGAGCTGCAAGTCGCAAGTAGGATCGCCATGGAACCTGGTCCAAGACACTTGAGTTCTTGGCCAACCCATTAGAATCACTTCGGGTGAGACTTCATGCCGCCCTGCGGTCTGTCACCGAAAGGGCCAGTGAGCTAGGGGTGTTGTTGGTTGATTATAGTAAACCCGGGTCTGCCCACCGCAGCCAACATGCCCCAACCGACTACCCTGTTACAAGTAAGGGAAGAACCCGTTCATTGAAAATTAGGGCTTACCCATTTTAGAGCTAATAGCCATGAAGATAGCTAGCAGCATCACCTTAATTGTTCACAAAGAGAAGTTACAGGTCCTACAAGTACATAGCAAGGTACATTAGTTTTGAAATTTCTTTTGTAATAAAAACCTACTATAAATACGAATTTAAATTGGGTAATGTTATTCTGAATACATAATTGAATCTATACCTGATTAAAGAAAATAAATAGTTTAGTATTGAGACTGTCACCAATAGAAAGGCATGAATATGAAGCTCCAAACCCTACAACACTGGCGAAGGAGCACACTAATAGTAGCGAAGAAACAACTTTTCATAGAAGTGGCAGGTCACGAAGGAAAGGAAAAATGAAGTCACACACAGACCACATGCAAGTGCAAAGAACAAGCAATGAACCCTTGTAGAGTAAAGACCCACAGTACAAAGAAAGCGAATAAGACCGAGTATTGGAGGCTGAAGCAACATTAACCAAGACTTGGAGCACAACTAGAACCAAAAAGGTCTCATGGCCGCCATGAGACTTTTTACAGAGAAGCTCGAAGGCCCGAGAACTACGGAAGGAAAATGACAAAGGGTTAGGGTTGCGAGGAACTTATATCTGCAGTGCATGGTCAGGAGAAGTCCATGTGCCCACTAGAAAATCAAACAATGCATGGGTCGAATTCTATAGTCACCTGCATTCTAATAATTTCCAATTATTTGCATAATGATTTTTCAACAAGCGATGTAGGAACTATATTATATTAACATATATAATTCATCACTAACATAACACATACATATCACAAGGTTGTTTAGCGTTGATTTTGGAATTGGGTAAACAATGCTTTTGGGATGTTGACCAAACGAATGTTTGATAATCATATAGTCATTATACAACTCCAGAATCTTTTCTTAAAACTCTTCAAAACTATTTGTTTATGTTTGGTTTATAAAATAAACCTTTCACTCTTAAAACAATTAGCTTGGGATGGATGTAATTCATCAAACTATATCGTAAGGTCGATATTACGATGTGAGTGTTTTATTAACCATGTTTTTTTATCAACATTAACCCTAACAAGTATAATAACCATTTGTTATGTGAAGAATTCTAAGATGAGTTATTTCAAACCACCGAACAACCATAGACTTCTATGTTTACATACATTATGATCTAAGCAAGGTTATACTCCTTTAAAACCCACCATTCAAGTGGTGATAATTATAAAATTGGATAGCATAGTAAAGAAAAGGATCATGAATTCTTTTCAAGTTAAATTTGTTTTAGACTTGTTTAGAAGCTTCAAACTAACAACAGAATTGTATGTTTATAAACAAAATAATATGTATATGTTTCTAACCCTTGTAAAACCAACGTTCGATTGGAAATAAACTATAAAGTTGGCTAGTATGGTAAAAGAATATATATTGAATTCTTTTACATGGTTCATTTGGGATGAGACTTTAATAGTCAATAGTTGTTTCTCAACTTTTCTTTTGTTAGTAACTTACCAAAATTATTTATTGGTAGGATGAGTTTATGAATATAAAAGATATCTAGTGCTTAGCAGAAGATGGAAGGTTGATCATTATAGAAAACATCTACCTTAAAAATTGTTATAGACAATAACTTAATATAAGAAAAGCATTATAGGAATATTAAGAAGTGCAATGGAATAATTCTACTTGAATCTATAAGCGATAGAACCACTTGAATTGACCTAGATCTATGAAGCAAAGGAAAACAGTGTATCATGTGAAAAGACGCTATTGTTTTTACACTAAACAAACTTATAGTGTCAAGAAGTTTACAAGCTGTAAGTTTCCCTATAGAAGATAAATATCAATCATCTTAATACTCAAGTAAGTAGTATGATAATGTATAATAACCGGTAGTACAATCAGTATAACATTGCAATATATGCATATTAAAGTAGAAGTTACTATGCAACTAATATTACAAGTTTAGATCCATAGTAAGTATCCTTACTGTCGCTACGTACAATAAAGAAAGAAACTCAATTATTCTGAACTTTGTTTACAAGAAAAACTGAAGAAAGCAAACTATTTTTACCTCATGGAAGTTGCTTGGAATTTAACAGCTTATTTACTAAGCTTATTAATTGCAAATAGGAACACTTCTGGATACTTTATGAAATTTAAAACGTTACTCATTGAATCATATCTGTAAACCTGTAAGAACCAGTAATCTTTCTGCGTTAGCATAAATTCTAAGTAAGCCCAGGATTCAAAGTTAGATTCCACCTACTTGTCATAAAGAAGACTCCTCAGTAAATTGAAATAAAACAACATGAAAGTAAACCTTATTCATGTTAGAAAAAGGAAACTGCTTAGTTAACGTATCTGAGATTATGTAATACTAATCATTTGACTGTTTCTTTTATTGCTAACCTTTAGCTGTTAGTAAACCACAGTTTCATCGTTTTATGTTATCTCAAAATTTAATTTTTTTGTGAAAATTTGGGGTTTTGACAATCACATGCTAAAAATAAAAAAAAATTGAAACTTGATCTTCTTCATTATTTTGTTCAAACACTTCTCTTAAACTTCTATTCTTCTGACCTCTAACTCTGTTTCTTAATGAAATTAATGTAGGATTTGGTTCATTGCTTACCTCTCATCGTGTTCCTTTCTGTCCACCAACATTTGATGGCTCACCATGTTCATGAGTTCAGGGAGTTCTAGAAGGTGTCCTTACTGCTGGTGTACGTGGATTTAACTGTCCTCCATGTGTGCCATGTTCATCTTCTTCATCTTCTACATGAGGTGTCACATCCCCGTCCCTCAGTCGGCGAAGAGGACGCGACGAACATCGAAACACAGCCAGGAAAATATCCCATGAACATAAAACAGAAATCAAATGTTGAAATTAAAACTTACAAGCATACACAAATGCATAATTCATCATACAAGGATGCACAGTCCTTCAAACAATCAGCGGAAGCAAACATAGACATTCCAGCATTTACAATCAATATAAATTACAGAGATGCAGTAAACAGCAGTACTTATCTTTTGATGAAGAATTCACCCGCAACCAGCTACGTCGCTGCCACGTTCCACCCAACCATAGGCCAACGTGCTCATCAGTCTCTCAGCAACGCTGCAACCCCCGAGCTGGGCATGATTCCTCTAGAATAAGGGTCAATTGTAGGCTTATACATAGCTAAGGGGCACAAAAAACAAACCAACGCAGCTGGGTTTCACAGGATTTCAACAGACAAGCCAAGCCAGCACAGTCCGAAGACTAACCATTGCACTCAGGAAATTACTTAGCTGTCACAGCTTAAACAAGGCAATACGAATTCTGAGTCATTCTTGGCCCTATCATGGCCAAAATGACTCTCACTCGAATTTACAACAGCCCCAGACGTAACAGTAATGACATTCACAACATGGGGAAAATTACAGCCCCCGAATCTATCAGTGAGCACAACTTTCAGCTGAGGAAAAACGACCCAAATAGCCTGTGAGACAGCCAAAATGGGAATGGCCCTTCATAGTCAGTCGTGGATGCAAGAGCACGGCTCTCAGCTCTCCATGTGTTCCCCAAACATAAGAATACATGTGCGTGGTTAAACAATCCGAACCAGCAAGGAAAGGAACAGACAATGGAGGCCCCGCGTGCGGAAAAACGGCTCCGTTTTTGTCCGTGGATGCACACACAAAAGGAAGGACGCGAATTTGCAGTTCGTGGGTGCTTAGCAACTCATGGGGGAGAGGAAGAAACCTGCGTGAGACCCAAAAACGCCCCAAAACCTGTGCATGAGGAGAAAATAAAACCAAAATCGTGGTAGAGTGTGAACTGACCAGGGATGAGTGCGTGAGGGAGAAGAATGGAAAACGTGGGTGGAGTGGGCAGGTGGGCAAAGGACTGACAGTCCTGCCACCCCACTCCCAA
>LPNX010728000.1:204000-218184 GCA_001517045.1 Pseudotsuga menziesii
CCTCACCATGATTAATTACAATATATATATCGTGCATACGGGGTCAAAACCGGGGACATTACATGAGGTGCAATAATGTCCTCACCACCAATTTATCAATGCTCCCATCCCATGCTTATTCTTACTTAAACAATACATCTCTGTTCATGACATACTTCTTAGTGATGGGATTATAAAGTCTATATGCTTTACATTTTCACTATATCCAACAAAAATACATTTCTAACTTCTATCATCTAACTTTCTCCTCATTTCTTTAGGTACATGTGCATAAGTTACATAACCAAAAATTCTTAAATGAGATATGCTGCTACACTTACCACTCCAAGCCTGTTGAGGAGCTTTATTATTCACGCTTTTCATGGGGATTCTATTCAAAATGTACACTAAACAAGTAATAATGTATCCCCAATATTCATTTGAAATATGCTTCTCCTTCATCATACTTCGAGCCATGTTCATAATGGTTTGATTCTTCCTTTGTGCTACACCATTTTGCTATGGAGTGTATTTTGCAGTAAAGTACCTTTTAATTCCATCATATTATACAAAATTCCATGACATATACTCACCTCCTCTATCTAATCTCAAGACTTTAATAAATCTGTTACTTTCTTTTTTAGCAATAGATTTAAAACTTTAAACACGTCAAATGCTTGAGATTTCTATTTCAATAAATACACCCAAGCTTTTCGACTATAATTATCAATGAAAGACATAAAATAAACATTACTTGTCAAATAAGGTGTTTGCATCGGTCCACACAAATATGTGTCTACCAGCTCCAATGGTACTTTTCCTCTGCATGAGACTCCAGAAATAAATTTTTCTCTACGATGCTTTCCCAATATGCAACTCTCACATGAACTTGTTGGTTTCTCAATACTGGGCAATCCTTTTACCATATTCTTCTTCTGTAGAAAATATGAACCACCAAAATGTAAATGGCCATTTCTCAAATTCCACAACCATGATTGATCTAAAATATTAGTTTTATAAGCATTCAAATAGTTAGTCAAATCATTTCTCATAGTCCGCGGAAAAATTCTATTCTTTGTCATCTCTACTTTGGAAATCAACTGTTTACTTGGATATTTATCATAAATCTAGTGCATACCTTTTTCTTAAAGAACAATCTGTATTCTTTCTCCAGCAATCGTCCAACACTTAATAAATTACACATTAAACAAGGAACATAGTAAACATCATGTATTGTTATTTTTTTACCATCTTTTGCATACACAACAATCACACCTTTGCCATTAACTTTTACCTTACAGTCATTACCTAACTTTACTTCAGAATGAATGCTTGTATCTAAACTTGAAAATAAATCCTTGTTTACACTCATGTGGTTGCTGCATGCACTGTCCAAAAACCCTATATCTTTTAAAATTTTATGGGTGACATTACAAGTCAAAAACATGGGTTGGTCTTAATTTTCAGTCTCCTCTGTCATGTGTGTAGACAACATACTAGCATCTTCTTACTTCTTCCAACACTTGTTAGAAAAATTGTCATATTTCTTACTGTAAAAACATTGAACTTTAGATTTATCATACCCTGATTTCCTGAGCGTCTTGTTTTGTTGCTACTCCCCATTACACTAGGAGTATTCTACTCTAACTTCTCTTCATTTTCAGAATCATTTATGCTGTCACCATGACCAACACTTCATCCTCCTCTTCCTCTATTACTAGCTCTTCCTCTGCCACTACCTATAGTAACATTTAACTTAGAGTTAAAAGTATTTTCTAATGGAGTATCACCATACCTATTCATTCTTGATTGATGATCAATCAATGAACCAGTTAGCTCTTCAATGTGCATCTAACTCAAATTTTTAAACTCTTCAATTGGAACAACCACTGCTTCAAAATTCTTTGGAAAACATCTCAGCAATTTTTCAATCACACGCTAATCTGGGAGGTCTTCACCATACTGTTGTAGTTGGTTTACAACACTCATGACTTGTGTCATAAAATTATCAACAATATCATTGTCCTTCATCTTCAGATTCTCAAAGTCTCTTCTTAAATTCTGCAACTTAACATTCTTCACCTTGGTCACACCTTGATAGCACTTTTCAATAGTTTCCCAAGATTTATTTGAAGACTCAACACTTGATATCTTCAGAAAAATAGATTCACTCAGGCCTTGTTGAATAATACCAAGAGATTTATTATCCTTCTTCCTATTTTCCTTCACCAAAACATGCTCAAAATTTGAGAGAGACAATTCAACAACTTGATCAGTTGGTTCAGGATAGCCAATCATAACAAACTCCCAAAAATACTGAGCATGTGGGATAGTTCTCATTTTAATAAACCAAGTGTCATAATTTCTTTCAAACAACACAAGAATTTGTGGCCACACTATACTATTATTAGTAGCCATCTCAAAAAACAAACAAAGAGCAAGAAAACTAAACCAAAATTTTAGACAAGAAAGAAATATTAACCACAGTCTGATACAAGTGTGCGGAAGTTAGGGGAGTGCTACTCTTTCCTTCTACAGCACTAAAAGCTTCACGTACAACTCAAAATACAACTTACAGCCAATGTACATATTTTTTGTCACAACTTTACAACAATGTACAACTCACTATTTTTCAATGATTTGATAACCCCTACGTCCAAAAAAATTAACACGCATGTTCTACAAATTTAATAAACAACACTCAAATCAAATAAACTCCAGCTGCTACAACAAACTGAAATTAAAATAAAACTACATTTCTCACAGTGAGAAACATAGTAAAAATAAAAATACACAATAAATATGAGTTTCAACTATGAATCAACTTCTCTATTATGATGTGTCTAACTCTCTATAAATCACAATTACAAGATGTCTATATATAGTATTTCAACTAAGTCAGTTAATAATTACGAACTTACCCTTAGCTTATTCAAAACATAATTATGTGTTAATGATTTACAGACTGTTATAGTCGACATTTTTGAGAAGTGCATTACCTCTTCGAAAATTAGATGTGCTGTGGAGGTTGGGAGCTCTTCAAAATTCTGGCACTTGCAATTTTTGGTGGTGATGCGTTTTTAGAACTCCCGCTATTGATGTTGCCTCTTCAATGTTTCAGCTGGATGGGTGCTGGAGTAATTAATATGTTTCCAAACCATGATTACATTATACCATCTCGTCCCTCGATTTGAAGGAGTATTCTTGATAATGCTTGCATGATCTACGATGGATCTGTAGAATATATGATGGTAATTGTAACACCCCCCACCTTACTTGTATTAGTTTGTAATAAAATACCTTTGTACAGGTTTTTCTTAGTAGAGGGTTCAAGGCCAACACCCTTCCAAGAAAACCTTGCAAGTACCTTATCTAAACTTCCTAAGTTGCATTGTTATATTCTGGACTTAAGGGACTCAATATTGCGACACAACTAAAAAAAAATGATAGGAGAAACAATCATCCAAAGCAAGGTGTTGGCTAGAATTAAAACCTTGAGATTTTAGTTGGTGATGACAATGTCATCTTGACACCTTAGAATCTTGAATTATACTAAGGAACTAAAGGTCATGAGAAAATCCAACGAATCATTTGTTTATCTACAAGGTTCCTCACACATTTATTTATCCATGACTAAAAATATGATACTGACTCAACTTAAAGAGAAAATTGGTTAACCTAAGTCTCCTTTTTTTTAACTAAAAGGATAGCGCAGGGGTAGTATAATACCTTTTACAGGGTTTTAAATAAATATGTGTGTTTATAGAGAGAACCCTAATTTATAAATAGAGATGTTTATATATATAAGGATTGAGGATACAAATTAGTAATTGGAAAAGAATACTTTATAGTAAGAATCCTTATTTATGTTTATTTACATAAGTGTAAATATAGTGAGAATTCTTGTATATAAGCTAAATAAATATGTTTATATATTAAGGATTGGTTACATAAATTTCTTAGAATATCTAGGTAGGATGAAAACCTAAAGGTTGTTGGGGCTGGGTGCATGCATGGAATTATTATTTTGACAGCAAAGACGTAAAAATTCTTCCTCGCCACTATCAACGAAAGACAGAGTGCAAAGATTAACTGCCACTCACCATGGAATAATGAGTGTAAAAGTTACGGTATTCCTCCATGCCGTGTGGGGAATATTTTCTTTGTGGTTATTTTTTATACTAGTTCTCGGAAGGTAGGGGGGTTCCTTTTGGGGAGTTGTGTTTTGGGAAGTAGGGAGAATCATGAAGGAGAGGGGGCATTTTCCTTCTCTGGAAGGAAGTGGTGGTGAATTAGGAGGGGGACAAGAACCCAACGCTCCAACTGGTGACTAGTAGCTGCGTCTAGAATCCGATCTAAAGAAAAAATGTTAAAGGAGAATGGGTTTAGAGCTCAACCACTTTGATTGGCTATGGCACCTCTGTACTTGATTGTACAACGTCTCCATACTATGCTTGAATGCAAATTGATTGTGTGAATGCCGGTGCTTAGACCTAGAGCATAGTATGTGGGTTATCCCTGATTGTGACTTGATTATGTGAATGTCTGTGCTTAGATATGGAGATTAGTCTCGTGTTATCCTTGAATATACAGAGTAAAGTCGGCCTGCTGTTTTATCCGTGGTCACTATTTGATCAGGATTTCATCTTCAATGGCTACGATTTCTGTATGTGGTTGATTTGTGAATACATGTTCGCCCTGGTATGTATCTCATACACCTACGATCGATATTTTATGCATACAATTGTAGGAAAATCCTTTTCATTCTATGTTTATTTAGAGCATTTCCTACGTCCCCATTACTTAGGACAAGCGTCCTTTTGAGTTTTGACCCAACATCTGTTTTAGTGAGCCATATTCTAAAACCCTCGCTTGGTTTTAACACATTGTCTACACTCTTCTGGAGCTCCATGGCTTAACTATGATTTCAATCTAAACCTAACTCGGTTTGATTTACTATATGTTGGGTTTTAATGGGTCAATTTGGGTTTTGATGGGTCAAATCTGTAATGGGTTTTCTTACCTCTCATAGAACTGGAAGTTCATGCTGCATGTTAAATATTTATGATTTCCTTAACAACTGGATTGTTGCATTTTATGAGGACGTTGAGGTTCATGCTGCCTATTAAATAATTATGATTTCTTTAACATCTCGGTTCTGAATTTTATGAGGGCATTGAAGTTAATTCTTCCTTTTATACATACTATGTAATTAATTTTGGGTTGGACGTGACCTTGTGACATTAAAAGTTTATGCTTTCCTTTGTATGCTCACATTGGAATTAGGGATGGTCAAATTCAGTTTCCAAGTGCCTGCCATTTTATTAGCATTAAGTAACAACAGATTTAAATTAAATAGGTGCCTTCGTAATCCAACCAAACGTGTGATTAATTGATCAACTTTGTGTGTGATGCATTTTCCAATCGGTTTCCTGTATACTAGTGACATTAAGTAATCTGGAACGACCGTGTGCTTCTTAGGAATAGTTGGGTTTTCTAATGTATGTTTATGCCCGAGAGTTAAATGTTGAACCCATGCTTCTAGCATTTGTATATTGATCACTGCTCGATTGAGATCCGATTGTTGGTAATTTGAGTAGGTTTGTACTTAATATATAATTGTGTATTTGTGAAATTGTTTTGAACTCATGTTTCCATTGGTGCATTCCGACCAATTTCGGGTTGGATTGGTGTTTTGAATAGGAATGGAATAATAAAATGTACCAGCAATTGTTTTGTATCCCATGACTACAATTTGATGATAATTACATATTAAAGTGTAACAGGGCTAGCCTAGATCTAGTGTATGCCTTTGAATGGATATACATGTTAATAATGTAACGTTTGATTGGAGTCTAAAGTATGCATTAGGATAAGATCCAAATATTAAATGTAACCTCTTTGGTTCCAATTGGTGTTACATGTTGCTTGCATGTTACAATATTTTTAGGAGCTTGTGATTTTCCTTGTTGTTGCAGCTCTAGAAATGGGATGTTCTCATATGCCTGGATTTCACTACCATTCTGAATCTATTATATTCACGTCTTGGGCTATTTTTGGTATATTGAGAATAGACCACGTTGTTGAAAGACTAATTGAAATTTGGCAAGGAATATGCCACAAAATTGTAAGCATGCTCTTGATAAAATAATATAAACAAGCTTTGGTAGACGTAGCCTCATAGAGGGGGTGAACAACGTATATGAGTCTCTCTTACTGTTATATTTGGTTTATATTCATTTTCACAATGTTTATTTATTGTATGGATAATGCACAATATTTCTTAGGATTTCAATATGTGGATGTATAAGTAAGTAATTAACAATCGTAAGGTCGTACTGCAATGTAATAGTTAGTATTTTAATGTATGTAATAGATGTTACACTTATGTGAACTCGGACTCTAAAGAGACTAACATGGTTGTTTTTTTAGTAGAAGAAAAATTCTACCCCCTTTTTCTCATATAGTATTCGGAGGAATAGCAGGTATCTTACAGATGGTATCAGAGCCCGATTGCAACCCTTAAAATGGCCTACTTGATATTTTTTGCAAGATAGTTGAAGAGCATTCCGAAAAGCCTACACCGAATGGTCCATACTCTGCCCAGTTAAACCAGATAAATACCTTCTAGTCTTTTATCTTGTTTAAGATACATTTTTAGTTTACATTGGGTTGCATGATAAAGTTTTTTTAGCATTGTACACAAGTACTCACGGATGAATTCTTAGCATTATGATATTTATTTTATGCTTAGTAAATTGGGTAAAATTTAAAACTGGATGAAATGGTTGTACTAATTGTAAAGTGCTAAAGGAATATTTGATGAGCTATCGGGTTGATGTAAATTATCAGGTAGAAATTTACTAAGTATTAGAAATGACAATCCATATACTTATTTTGGGTTGCAATGATAAAGGTATCCTTATATTTTCTCCTTCAAAGAAAAACGAGTAATATAAACAATTCTTAATGCTAGAATGTTTTAGAAAGTGTTTAACTCACTAAAACCCTACTCTTGTAATCCCTATTATGATTATATATAACTTAACCTTTGAATTGGGGAATAGGATAGCCATTATAAGATTGGTTTGAAACAATGAGTAATGGTTTGGTGGAATAGTGAATGCCATATACTATACATTATAGCTGCGATAACTATTATAAAGCCTTAGAGTTATTACGATTGCATCCACCCAAATTCATATATTTTGTTACACATACTCTCTTTCCGTGATCTTCAAAATTTCAATAGACTGTAGATCTTTTAGATGATAGATTTCCACCCCACACATAGGGCTTGGAAACAGTCTTATTAAACACAACCCTAGCTAAAAGGTGAATATTTTTCATTTTTCGAACACACACAGAGATATATATATATGTATATATATCATAGTCACTCGCAACCTGTTAATGATATTTGTTTGTTAGGAGTTGTTATCATTTGTCAACATGGTGACTTGGATTTATACATTTGGGTAGCTATTAAAAAAAATTGTTTACTTAAATGAATATAATACACATTAAAGTGTGAATGTGGAAATGAGTATTTGTATATAGAAGTGATGTTTATTTGTTTAGAAATACACTATTATTTTTAAGTTAGAAGAAAAACTTCGTGGAAAGGTAATTCTTGCTTGAAAGATGGGATTTATGGAAAGGTAATTCTCACTTGAAGGATGGCATTTATGGAAAATATAGGACATACAAAATAACATTTTCTTAAATTGTACTAATAAGTACACTTTATATTCAGAGAACTTTCCGTTACTAAAAGGGCTAACATAGAATGCTTTGCATATTATATACATTTATGGAAAACAGTGGTTACATGAAATAAAGGGGCTTATGTGTTAGTCATATCCCTTAATATGATAAGTTGCATAGAAAATGAATGAATCCATAAAATCAGAGATATTTAATTTGTAAATGATCCTCTAATTATGGGTGAGATTTTTGATATAACTAGAGTTATGAGAATATTTAATGATTAATCAAAGTAAATGCTATCTCCTACTAAGAATATTATAGGTGGTTAGTTCTTTATGAAATGGAGGATACTTATTTTACAATATCATAGATATAGAGTTCTTGATTTCATTCATATACCCTTCCATTCAAAAAAAATTCATAATTTCAAGATTGAAGAAGTTAAAATGTTTCAAAGGGGTGGTTATAGAATGTTCTTGTTTTAGTTGAGTTTTAAGCAAGGAATATCATTTGAAAATCCATATAAGTATGTTACAAGCATGCACTTTTACAATTGTGCATATGTAAGTGGAATCGAATGTATTTTGATTTTATACATCCATGCCATGGATCAACCCATACACCTCCTGCTTCAAGATCAAAGAACTCAATCATTAAACCACTCAATTTTGCCCAATTGCCTTGAATTTCCTGAGAAATGTGATGCATTTGTCATGGAATGTATTTTGAGCTTATACTTCCATGGATTGTATTTTGAGTGTGTACCTTTGGTTTACTTGTCAATTTATCTCAACAAGAAAATGGAGTGTAATTGGTATGTTTTAGATGTTGATTACATTTAGCGTAAATTAATACTTGACAGGATTATGAAAGAAGTTAAATATTTGTTCTATGGTACACCTTCCTTTCTTGGTCAATCTAAGCTTGTATATTCTTTGTCGTGTAGTATCAATTTGCAATTTAAATTTTGGTTGAATTTCGTTGAGAAATTTTGAGAAACATGTTGTATTTTCCTTTCTCTTTCTATATTTCAGAATTTTACCATGATAATTATTGTGATCTATTGCCTCAAGAAAAATTGCAGGTACCGAGAATTGATAAATGGCAATAATACTGAGATCCATGATGAAGACCACAGTATCATGACTGCAAACCATCAAATGAGATGAGAGATGGTTGGAATATAAAAGTAGGTTTTATGAGAAACTAACAATCAGAATGTACACATGGTACGTGTTTGTACAGGAGGTACATGTTTTCCCCTCAGCCAGCTAGGCACCAGTATGCATCCTATGGGGGTGCCAAGGTGTAAGATGTCAGGTTAGACTTCTTTCCACACACATGCATGCCATAAGAGGAAGGTCACGGGAGAGGGGGGGCTTCATAACAAACCTCTAGGTATTATGTGTATGAGAAAGGAAGCGCTTGAGCTTGGGTATTATGTGTATGAGAAAAGAAGCGCTTGAGCTTGGTGAAGCACTCTGAATAGCATAGGTAGGAGATACGCCTAGAAAAGGGTATCATCCTTGTGTTGGGTGGCTTGAAGCAGTACTTGGGTACTGTTAGCACTTGGAGTGCTTGCTTGGACGGAGGACATCCGAAGATATGAGAAAGTCATTGTAAAGAATAATACTCAGAAGAAGTATATGCACTACACGCAGGTTCGCTCCTATGAGGCAATATGCTTACCTATTGGTAAGAAGAACAATTGTATGTATTGGAACAATTTTGAATTGTGAAATGTAATTTTGAGTTATACATTGCTGCTGATGTTGATATTGATAGACATGAAGATCTATGTTTATGGTGCAGGTTGGCGACCTAAAAAAAAACACTTGACGTAATCTTGTTCATAACAAATTTAAGGTATAAAGGGAAATTCAAACTGAGAGAATCGTCACTTGAAGGATTGCAATAAGGGGGTGACACTCTAAAAAGGGTCAAGTAAAAACAACATTTACGTATTCCTCCTTTTAAGGACATTAAAGTATGTAGGGTTATGACAATATTTTAGAAAGACCTTGCATGTGTTGGATAATGTGCGGGCTATGAAAGGAAAGGAACAATAAGGATATAAAAGAAGAGTATAGGACCAAACATGGTTAAAGGATAAATATAAAATTTTAAAGGCTACCAACACCAACAATGGTGTCCTTTTTAGGGGGAAAGGATGTAACACCCCCCCCCCCCCCCCAACAATTACTTGTATTAGTTTGTAATGAAATACCTTTGTATGGGTTTTTCTTCACACAGGGTTCAAGGCCAAGGCCCTTCCAAGAAAACCTTGCAAGTACCTTATCTAAACTTCCTAAGTTGCATTGTTATATTATGGACTTAAGGGACTAAAGACTACCACACAACCAAAAACAAAATGATAGGAGAAAGAATCATCTAAAGAAAGGTGTTGGCTAGAATAAAAACCTTGAGATTTTAGTTGGTGATGAAAATGTCATCTTGACACCTTAGACGTCTGAATTATACTAAAGAACTAAAGGTCATGAACAAATTCGACAAATAATTTGTTTATCTACAAGGTTCCTCACACATTTATTTATCCATGACTACAAAGATGATCCCGACTCAACTTAAATAGAAAATTGGTTAACATAAGTCTCCTTTTTTTTGACTAAAAGGATAGCACGCGAGTAGTATAATACCTTTTACATGGTTTTGAATAAATATGTGTGTTTATAGAGAGAACCCTAATTTATAAATAGAGATGTTTATTTATATAAGGATTGAGGATATAAATTAGTAATTGGAAAAGAATACTTTATAGTAAGAACCCTTACTTATGTTTATTTACATAAGTGTAAATATAGTGAGAATTCTTCGTATATAAGCTAAATAAATATGTTTATATATTAAGGATTGGTTACATAAATTTCTTAGAATATCTATGTAAGATGAAAACCTAAAGGTTGTTGGGGCTAGGCGCATGCCTAGAATTATTATTGACAGCAAAGATAGGGGAAATTCTTCCTCACCACTATCAACGGCAGATAGGGTGCAAAGATTGATTTCCACTGACCATGGCATAATGAGTGTAAAAGTTACGGTATTCCTCCAGGTAGTGTGTGGAATCTTTTCTTTGTGGTTATTTATTATACCAGTTCTCATAAGGTAGGGGGTGCCTTTTGGGGAGTTGTGTTTTGGGAAATAGGGAGAATCATGAAGGAAAGGGGGGCTTTTCCTTCTCTGGAAGGAGGTGGTGGTGAATTAAAAGGGGAAAAGAACCCAACGCTCCAACTGGTGTCCAGTAGCTACATCTACAATCATATCTGAAGAAAAAATGTTCTAAGGGAATGGGTCTAGAGCTCACCCTCTTCAATTGGATATGGCACTTCTATACTAGATTGTACATCGTCTCCATACTATGCCTAAATGCGAATTGATTGTGTGAATGTCGGTGCTTAGAGCTGGTGCATAGTATGTGGGTTATCCCTGATTACGACTTGATTATGTAAATGTCTATGCTTAGATTTGGAGATTAGTCTTGTGTTATACTTGAATATACGGAGTAAAGTCGGAGTGTTGTTTTATCCTTGGTCACTATTTGATCAATATTTCATCTTGAACGGCTATGATTTATGTATGCAGTTGACTTGTGAATACATGCTTGCCCTGGTATGTGTCTCATACATCTACAATTGATCTTTTATGCCTACGATTGTAGGAAAATCCTTTTCATGCTATGTTTATTTAGATCATTTCGTGCATCCTCATTACTTAAGACAAGCGTCCTTTCGTGGTTTAACCCAAGATCTGTTTTAGTGAGCCATATCCTAAAACCATGGCTTGGTTTCAACATGTTGTCCGCACTCTTCTAGAGCTCCATGGCTCAACTATGGTTTCAATCTAAACCTACCTCAGTTGGAGTCAAAGCCACGACCCTTCCATCCTAAGACAGATGCAATAATCCCCTATGCTATTTTTGTTGATTTACTATATGTTGGGTTTTGATGGGTCAAATCTATAATGGGTTTGCTTACCTCTCATAGAACTAGAAGTTCATGCTGCATGTTAAATATTTACAATTTCCTTAACAACTAGATTGTTGCATTTTATGAGGACGTTGAATTTCATGCTACGTGTTAAATAATTATGATTTATTTAACATCTCGTTTCTGAATTTTATGAGGGCATTGAAGTTCATGCTCCATTTTTTACATACGATTTCATTAATTTTGGGTTGGACGTGACCTTGTGACATTAAAAGTTTATGCTTTCCTTTATATGCTCACATTTGAATCAGGGATGGTAAAATTCAGTTTCCAAGTGCCTGCCATTTTATTAGCATCAAGTAACAATGGGTTTAAATTAAATATGTTCCTTCGTAATCCAACCAGACCTCTCATTAATTGATCAACCTTGTGTGTGATGCGTTTTCAAACCAGTTTCTTGTATACTAGTGACATTAAGTAATCTAGAATAGTCATGTGCTTCTCAGTAATAGCTGGGTTTTCTGATGTATGTTTATGCCCGAGAGTTAAATGTTGAACCCATGCTTCTAGAATTTGTATATTGATCACCGTTGGATTGAGATCTGATTGTTGGTAAGTTTAGTAGGTTTGTGCTTAAAATATAATTGTGTATTTTTGAAATTGTTTTGAACTCATGTTGCCATTGTTGCATTCCAACCAATTTTGGGTTTGATTAGTGTTTTGAATAGGAATGGAATAATAAAACGTACCAGCAATTGTTTTGTATCCCATGACAACAATCTGAATATAATTACATATTAAAGTGTAACAGGGTTAGCCTAGATCTAGTTTCTTCCTTTGAGTGGATATACATCTTAATAATGTAACGTTTGATTGGAGTCTAAAGTGTGCATTAGGATAAGAGCCAAATATTAAATGTAACCTATTTGGTTCCAATTGGTATTACATGTTGCTTGCATGTTACAATATTTTTAGGAGCTTGTGATTCACCTTATTGTTGCAGCTCTGGAAATGGGATGTTCTCATATGCCTGGGTTTCATTACCATTCTGAATCAAGCATATTCACGTCTTCAACTAGTTTTGGTATATTGAGAATATACGAGCATTGTTTAAAGAATTATTGAAATTTGGCAAGGAACGTGTCACAAAATTGTAAGCATGCTCTTGATAAAATAATATAAACAAGCTTTGGTGGACGTAGCTGTTGAAATATTGTAACTTCGAAGAATATTCTTTATGTATCTTTTGTGGTCCCCGATGGTCCAACCGGGAGAACCACTTGTATTACATTGTACCCCGATGCTCCTAATCGGAAGAACTAATAAGAGTCATGAGGTAGTCCCCTCTAATTGTAAAGGTGGGTCATCAGCACCCCAGTGTGGTTACTTGAGCCTACATGTGTAACTTGAGCCTACATGAGTTAACTTAAGCCGACATGTTAATTGAGTAAACTTTAAGTAAACGGATGAATATAAATAGAGGTGTAGTGCTCCTCATTTGGGACACACACACTCACTTGGAAAAGCGCACTTGTGGAGGAGAGAAGTTACTGGAGAAGGAGGAGAATCAAGTTTTTGATCTCCTTGTTGGTTTTACCTTTTTCCCTTTTTGGGGCATCTATATTGAGGAAGCTTTTGCTGGTTTTTTCCCTTTAGGATTTTCCCAGGATAAATCTGTGTTGTTCTTGTGATGCTGGGTGAATCCATGGACCTGGGTAACACTTTTTGGCAAGCAGATTTGAACAAAACCAAAAAAACATACCTCGACCGAGGTTTTATTAAGCCCTCGACCGAGGTTTTAATACCTCGACCGAGGGTTAATAAAGCCCTCAACCGAGGTTTTCTTCAGCCCTCGGTCGAGGTATTTATTAACCCTCGGTCAAGATATTGAAACCTCGACCAAGGGTTAGTAAATACCTCGACCGAGGTATGGACCTTGACCGAGGTACGTTTTAAAAAAAAAATTATAAATAGGGGCCGCGCGGGCCCCCAACGTCATTTTCAATCGCTCGACCGAGATACGGAGCTCGACCGAGGGACGGAACTCGACCGAGGGACGGCACTTGACCGAGGGATAGCAACCATCAGCCCAAAGCAACCCCACCTCATCAAAATGTCAGAGCAAAGAGGTAACCATTTTTCAATTTAAATGGAATTTAAATTTTTTTTTATAAATTTATAAAATTTTGTGAATGTATATTTTTATAATTTTGTTTTCAAATTTAATAAATGTATGTTTTTATAATTGTGTTTTCAAATTTATTAAATTTATATTTTTATAATTTGCATGTTTAAAATGTGTACCGGTAAGCAGAAATGCTGCCGGATTTTTAAAAATTTGTAGTTAAATTGATTTTTTTTGTTAATTTGTTATATATATATATATATAAATTAATAATGATGTTATGGGTGCCCTTTCATGAACCATGATCCTTACTATGAACTATTAATACATAAGTCCCTGGTTCCTACTCCTAAGAATTCTCACTAGAGTCCTTGGATCCTACTCCTAAGAATGCTCACTAGAATCATTTGAGTTATTCCCAATTAG
>LPNX010728002.1:6193-29920 GCA_001517045.1 Pseudotsuga menziesii
TACCTCATCATTCTGATTTGTACATCAACTCTGTCCAATCATGGATAGAAGTAGCATGCGCAAGCACTTACCAGTTTGAGAGGAAGTTTGACGACATTATTCATGCCTATGATTTCCCATCCATCCCGCCCATTCCGGATCATCACGCAGGTTTGCATTTTCTGAATAAAGTATCCTTACTTTGGTTGGTAACCAAAGACAAGGAAATTTTTTCTTATGTTAATAAAATTCTTAGGTGGTTACATTGGATTTCTGATTACACTTAACCCTTTTTATATCATGCTTAGAGTAGGAAAATAAGCTCCTTGAAAAGGAGCATTTACTTTCCGCATTTTTTGTTTTGTACTTAGCTATAATCAAACATTTTTGTTTTCATTAGTTAGTTACATTTATTTTGTTTAAATAAATCAACTTAATGTTTCATTTGGTTTTTTATGTAAAGCTTGTGCTACTAAGGTTTTCTTGTCAAGTTGATATGTTTTTACAGGGTGTATAAACCAGAGATTCTGGTGTTCTCGTATCCTCTCCTTTCCTCAAAGACCAGATCGAGCACATGTCCCACAGTTGGAGCCAGAATGTTACCACCTAAGTTGTACTTAGTGTTTTTTTATCAAGTGAGCCTGGTGAACCGGACAAGGATAACTTGCTCGGACTTCAAAAGACCTTTGGAAGTACTTCTGGGAAGTGCTTGTTGTACTATATCACATGTTCATACCCCATGGGGGAATTGTAATAAATGTTCTAGCATGATAGTGTCTATAAAAGACTCGGTCTCTTAGAATTTATTTGTCAATCCGATCGGCCCAAGGTGTTTTTTCCCTTGGTTATTATTGGTTGTTGAATAAACGACTGATAATTTCTGAGTTTTTCACTGCATACCTCCAAAGTTGGGGTGGTCGGCTTGGAATTTAGGCCTATTGAGGTTATTAGATTCTATGTGTCAATGTATAAGCATGCTAGACATCATGGTCGAGTCATATGAACATGTCTAAGTCCCCCTAGGTTTTTTCAATTTTTCAAATTTTTAGTTTTTTCAGTGTTTTTTATTAAAATTTAATTTTTCCAAAACTTAGGCTATTTTTTAATAGTTTAATTGGAAAAATTGATTTTGTAATAAAAGTGGGACAAATAATCAGTTCCAATCATGTAGGTGCTCATTTTCAAGCTAAGAGCACCATGTAAACCCATGGACCCACTATTTCCTAGTTTTGAGTGATTTTCCATCACTAAGGTAAGAAAGCCCCAAAAATCAATTATTGATGATTTTAATTAATAAATTGATGAATAATGGAGCAAATCCAAAATCATAGATCAGTGGATTCTCAGCCGATTTGATTGAAATCAGTCAGATCTGAAGCAGATTCACTGGATCTGACAAATCCTTGACTGAAGGAGGTGATCAAATCAGATCGAGAGTTGATCTTCAACATCCTTTATGGGGAATTTCACCCTCCCTCTCTCCTCCACACATTTTTGGCTCATTTGCATGAGTTTGGGTGGATGCTTCAGTCAACAAGTTGAGGTGTCAGTTAGATCAGCCCCCCGATTGATAGTTACACTCAGTGAGACTCAGATCTGGCTCAGCTAGACATATATCAGGAATTAATGGACTCTCCTTCAGGTGATTTAATGTGTCTCCTTGGGATTTGTGCCCCCCCTGGGCTGGATCTCCTAATTTTTGTATATATCCAAGCACAGCTCCCTCTTCCAAGCAAGTTAGAACTAGGATTGAGGTGCTGCTGCTATTGTACTGTTGTATTGTTCATTTGAAATAAAGAGAGGCTTTGGAGGCAATACGGTGTTGTGCCATTGTATGTGTGGATTATCATTTCCATTGTTTTACTGAAGTAACCTGTATCTGTGTTCATGATTTGCTAAATTGCTTGTAGATCCATTGTTAAGATTGATAATAAGCTTATTATGATCTTTATAGGAAATGTGCTTTTTAATAAGTTTATTGGCCATCTCTTTCCTTTGATGCATGTTTAGAGATCTAGATTCAGCATGTCTTATAAGCTTATATGCATGTTATTTTGAATCTCTGTGTATGTACTAATCGGATCTCACAAGTTTTTTGGCAAGTTTTTGTGATTTCAACTAAGCTGCAGGTTCCTACATTGGAGAGGATACTGATCTAGTTTGCTTCTTCACTCTCTCCAAATCATTCCAAAGGCATAGTCCCTCGACATTCCACCTGAAATATCCACTGTGGATCTTCAAGGAAACCAGCCTTTCTCTCCTCTTCCTCCCTCAAAATCAACTCTTTTACCCGGTTACTTTGTTCATAGCTTTGATTTTGTTTAGATCTATCATCTTAAAATTAATTTCAACATAGATCTATCCTCTCAAATCCCACAGTCTAGATCTTGCTCTTAAAAGGTTTCATAAGCTTTCTAGATCTAGCTTTAAGGAAATCGTCCTTTTTTGCATGTAATTTTAAAGAAAATTTGTAGTTTGCATGCATTTGATTTCTGTTTGCTGTACGTTAAAATTTCATATTCTGAAATAAAAGTGCACATATTATTGGCTTCCCAAAAGGCAAGCCAATATCCCCAAGGAAAGCATGCTTTCCTTGGTTCCTATTTCCCCCTTTTAACTAGTTTTCAGCTTACCTTTTTTGGTTAAAAGTGAGATGACCCAAAGGTACTTTCAGAGTGATTTTGGGCATATTTCAGTCTGATATGCTTGCATTTTTTTAGCAGGTTTGACAGAAAATAAAGGAAGCTGCTGTTCGGAAGTGGCCTCGGGAGCGTTCAAATCCCCCCAGGGGTCTCCCATTTGACTAAAACCTTTAATTTTCGCACTTTGTAAGCTCTTGATTTCACTCCATATAAGGATAAAGAGGAATTATATCAGTTCTCTGATATTGTAACCACTGTTAATAGAAATAATTTTTGAATAGGCTCTTTCAAGCCCATTCCCCATCCCCCCTAGGGGGATTTGCATCGGTGTCCTTTTTGTTGCTCTTTGCTCATTTCTTTTCAAACTAGTATTGATCTAATATATAGGGTAGTATAATTTAATTCATTATTAGTCTCATATTCCATATTTGATATTTTAAAGTAATCTCAATACTTACCCCACGACTTCCTGATTGACCCGAAAGGGGAAAGAGATTCGTGGTAGGGCTAATTAGAAAACTGAAATTGTGTATCTGTTTCCTTTTTTGTCATTTTTTTTTCATCTATTATAAAATTAACCCCTCCTCGATTCCCCGATTGAGATCCACTTGGATCGAAAGAGGTTCCTGGAGGGTTTTCTTTTAAACAAGAACACCCATTGTAAAATTTACTAAGATTGACAAGACTCTGGTGTGTATGCTCTACACTTGATTGTGGTTCATCCAATCAGTCAAGCTGTATCAAAAGCACTTGAGTGACTAGTATAATTAGGACTCACTCTCCCAAATTAACAAACCAACAGGTGAAAATCCAACACCTAGATCAAACCATCACGGTGGCAAAATACCCAAAGGAAGCGGGAACTTCTGAAAAGTGACCTCGGGGCGTCGATCTCTGTCACACCTTAATGGGTGTGTTATGAACAATAGCCCCAGAGACTCCATTTCAGCCCACATATTCCTTGCGGGTAGCCGTGAAGGTTTAGTTTTGGACATACTCCAAGTACTCTTGGGTATATCTGGAGTCCACCCCTTCCCCTAATTTTAATCAACTCACACTTCAAATTTAACTTAAAATGTACCAAGAGGAAATCGCAAAACACCCACTCCAATCACATGCAAGTACATTGATCTTATTTTTTACTCCATTCTAAGGCACTGGTTATTTTCTTGATTTATATATATATTGTGTCTCAGCATTGTGCTTTCGTGTGTTCATTTTTGTATCTTGCCATCTTTGATTGTCCATAGTTAAATCTCAAACTCCTAAGTAACTCATTTAGTTTAACATCACCTTACTAAGTAATTTGTCCTTAGTAACATAATAGGGTTTACCCCCCTTGGCTTCGTTAGGAGTTGATCCTAAATGGAGGAGTCAAGAACAAGGTGACAGCCTTGACTCGATATTTGCCCCCAAGGACACACCGAGTGGCTTGAAGATTTATGCCACGTGACCCAGGTGTGTGAAAGGCAGCAACAGCAAGAAATGCCTAGTCTTGAGGATGGCTGACAGTAGACAGTCTTAAGTTTACAAGGTGAGCCAGAGGAATGAGACGATTACATTGACTTGCCCATCATCAAGGATACGAGAATTTAAAGTGTTCAAGGATCATGGGAACAAGGAAATGTGGTCCGTGGGTCAAAATAGGTTATGCTACCAAAGTGGAGGAACTCATGCAAGAGAGATAATCCTGGAGGACAGTTGTTTGGAAGCTATTCAACCCTTTAGAAACAAAAACACTAATGTGGTTGGTACTGGATAATAAAGTACTACCAGTGGGGAAATGAGAGATTGGTGCAGACAAGGGTGATGTATCATATACAAATGCAATGTTGATTCTGTGGATCACTTGTTCGTCTTGTGCACCTTCTCCAGATCTGTATGACTTGACGTGTCACAGGTTACAGGAGACAGATCAAGATGATATATATATATAGGCATAGCTTGGTAGATTGTCTAGTACTAGATTGCTGACAAAACTGTAGCAACTTTTCAGGATCCCATGTTTTGCTTATATATGATATATGGATGTCAAGAAATTTGATGATCTTCTTGGAACAGGTCTTCACAGTTGCCCGGGTAGCACATAGGATTAGAGAGGTAATGGACTGAAAAAGGATTCTAAAAAAAAAACCTTCCAGGTGTTCACTAATGCATTAAATTGATAAAGAAAAGCCTACGTCTTTTCAAGAGAGAATGAAAAGGAGTATCAGGTATTTGTGGAGCTGGTGCTTTGTTTTTTTCGACTCTTCTTTTCATTTGTTTCTACACTATGAGGCTAGTAAAGGGGAAAGCAGGGTAGAAGTCTACATTTAGACTGTGGAAAACAGCTGAGAATGGAGGAATTAAAGAATTTCAAGGTTATGGAGATTCAAAGTTTATCATAGATTGGGCTAATCAACTATCCAGCATCGAGAATCTAGGCCTGCATGAACCAACTTCAAGAGGTCAAAAAATGTTTTGAAACCATAATAATAATCCTTTTTCGACACATTTACCAAGATTTCAACTCAATGGCAAACAAGCTTTCTAAATATACTTTGTTGTTACAGAAGGGTACCTAAACAAAACAAGAATTTAGAAAAGTCACTCTCCTATCTGATTCGGAAAAGACTTGTACTAACAACTCTTCTTTTCATTTGTTTCTAAACTATGAGGCTAGTAAAGGGGAAAGCAGCGCAGAAGTCTACATTCATACTGTGGAAAATAGCTGAGAATGGAGGTATTAAACAATATCAAGGTTATGGAGATTCAAAGTTTATCATATATTGGGCTAATCAACTATCCAGCATCGAGAATCTGGGCCTGCATGAACCAAGTTCAAGAGGTCAAAAATTGTTTTGAAACCATAATAATAATCCTTTTTCGACACATTTACCAAGATTTCAACTCAATGGCAGACAATCTTTCTAAATATACTTTGTTGTTACAGAAGGGTACCTAAACCAAACAAGAATTTAGAAAAGTCACTTCCTATCTGATTCAGAAAATACTTGTACTAACAACCACTTAATGGCATATTAGCTCGAAGTCATAGCTGAGGGATGTAGACACTGGTTATGCTCATCTTGTTGTATTGCTGGTTTAGATATTAGGACTCTTTTGATGATTCTGTATTGATGACAAATTGATTATCCTAGAGAATACCTAAAGAAAAACTTTTAATAGTTTTCTTAAATTTCTTTGTTTTTGAATGATGGACAACAAAACAGTATCCAGCACACTTGAGTCCTCGCAAGACTAGTCAAATGTATATTTTTATTTATTCCTTGGGAATATCAAATATAGTGATTTTAAAACACATCTCAAAGAACAAAGAAATCATGGATCTGATATAAATCTAAGTTAATAAACAAATCATTTTACCTTTCAGTATAAATATGATTCGTGAGCCCTAACTAAAGAATTAAAAGATACTTATGGGAAATTGACTTCAACTTGACAGCTGTTAAAATTGACCCTGACTGAACTATCTTAAATGTTGTTTCATATAAAACCCAAAAAAAAGTAAAAACAATACTAAGTTTAAACTTGCAATAGCTTACTCTCCTCCAGAAGGTGTTGATGTCCTTGTCCAAGGTATCGAGAAGACTAATAGCATGTATAACCATGTT
This sequence comes from Pseudotsuga menziesii, assembly GCA_001517045.1. Lineage (NCBI taxonomy): Eukaryota > Viridiplantae > Streptophyta > Pinopsida > Pinales > Pinaceae > Pseudotsuga > Pseudotsuga menziesii. Next base: position 12,429 of record LPNX010728002.1, read on the forward strand.
ATCCACTCTATTGACATTGAATTTTACGTTGGCTCTGTTGTAGTTGTTCCCAAGACCCAATTGAGCCTTCACCAAGTCTATGTGATTCAAGATACGTGATTCAATTACATAGCTCTGTTTACTCTTTTTTGCATGATTCCTCAATGTCAAAACTAAATATCCATTCAGTTAATGTTATGACCCATTTTGCTACAAACCAAGCCAGGATTACTACATATCAGCGCTATGTACATCCATCAATTACAGTTACCTAGGATATGTATGAACAAAATTAGTCAAGCACATGCAAAAATATTATAAATGGACAAATAGAAGAAAATAATGTGGTTTAGACCTTCCTTAATTTCTATACTCAGATTTATAATACGATCACACTTTGTCTCTTAGGAGACAAGTCACTAACAAAACAATGGACATACATGAGAGAGAGATAGATAGGTAGTTGTAGGGTAGAGTGAGACAAATACAGACCACAAGGTCACGGATCAATACTATCAACCTCAAAACATATATAAAAAACAAAAAAATCTATTTGCATTTGCTGCAGCTGTCGACCCAACAGCTCTCCACCCACAAAACTCAAAATCCCTAATCGAGGTTCTACACCCAGCTTGATGAGATTCAAACCAAATTCAGTTAATTTTTGTAGGCATTTCTGGCCACAAACAACTGCACCTAACTGGACTAAATTTTTAACAGCTACACTTATTGCCTCACGGCTTGGGGCTTAAGGTCCAAACTCCACTCAGCGCAGCCAGGATTTCTTCTCCTAGATTTTCCATACCTCATATATTGTCATTGTCTGCTCTAGGAGGACATCATGGATAGTCCTAACTTGTTCCCATAACTGCCTCACATCCACAAAAATGGCCCAAATTGAATGCCGAGGCTACTAGAAGGTGAAACACACCCAATAATGTTCAAAACAATACCCATATTGGCTTAATTATTGCTGCAACTTGTTGTTATAGGGCCCAAAACTGCCCAGAAATGAGGTACATGGGCTGTTCATTTCCTTTCATTGTCCACAGGTGGCATGGATTTCCCAGAATTCGTTTTACAACTAAGAAAAAGACAACATCATACTTTAGACTTGCCCAGAAAACTCAGAAACCAACCCATAAACCCTCATGAAAAATTAAGAGAACACCTTATGGGAAACAATGTGCATGATTCCTCAATGTCAAAACTAAATATCCATTCAATTGATGCTATGACCCATTTAGGGCAGAGTGAGACAAATATAGTCCACAAGGTCACGGATCAATGCTGTCAACCTCAAAAAATATAAAAATAAAAATAAAAAATCTATTTGCATTTGCAGTAGCTCTCAACCCAACAGCTCTCCACCCACAAAACTCAAAATCTCAAAGACAGACAGAAAAAGCATTACCACAGGGAGAATAGAATGAGCCCAGACAGCTTATCCAGGAGGCCCCTTGGGTGGAACAAACACACCCCAGGGGAATCAAAACAAGAATATATCCCTAGCCAATACAAGAGGACAAGATAAAGAGTCCCATACTCGAAAAGGGCAAAACATGAGTATGCCACAAATACTAAAAAAAAACTCTTAAAAGAGTTGTATCAAGCCTTCCTCAATAATTTCTCCTTCCCAGAGTTCTGAGAAGGAGAGAAGACCAGGCTTCATATCAAGTGCTTCCTTGGATAAGCGGTCTGCACTCATATTGTGCTCCCTGTAGACATGCCTAAAGCCAAGGGATAAGAAAGCATGTTTGATAGACAAGACCCACACACAATACCCACAAGACCCACACACAATACCCACAAGACCGATGTGTACAATCAAGGTGGGGAAACAACCATTTTACACACAAGATGAATGGAAAAAATTTATCTTCTCTCTCAAGGTATAGTCCATATGTGTTCTATACAATAATTCTAAGTTTTATCATCATCGTATAAGGAAGGTCATTTCTTTCAACTTAACACTCCTAGAGGTCCCTATGTTAAAGTTGAAGCATCCAAGGACAATCAATAACAGCAGTAATAATAAATTAACGAACAAGTTAAAATAGCATTGTAAAGGAAAAAACAATGTGGTAACATATATAACATAATTTTCATTTCTTTCAACTTAACACTCCCAAAGGTCCATGTGTTAAAGTTGAAGCATCCAAGGACAATCAATAACAGCAGTAGTAATAAATTAACGAACAAGTTAAACTAGCATACGTAAAGGAGAAAAGAACATGGTAACATATATAGCATAATTTTCATTTCTTTCAACTTAACACTCCCAAAGGTCCCTATTTTAATGTTGAAGCATCCAAGGACAGTGAATAACAGCAATAGTAATACCAAAAACACATAGGTACAGCTGTGACAATGCAAGATAAAGTAAAAACATAATTTTCATTTCTTTCAACTTAACACTCCCAAAGGTCCCTATGTTAATGTTGAAGCATCCAAGGACAGTAAATAACAGCAATAGTAATACCAGAAACACATAGGTACAGCTGTGACAATGCAAGATAAAGTAAAAACATAATTTTAATTTCTTTCAACTTAACACTCCCAAAGGTCCAAGCAAGGAAACCTCTACCACTGGTGGAGGTAAACAAAGTCCCCAGTGTTGTTGTGAAGGATTTGTAACATCATAGAACTTCTTAGTTTTGCTGCTAGAAAAATAGGACATAGAAAATCAAAAATCATAAAAGCTAAATGTGAAATATTTTTTAAAACAATTTAGCCCAATAAAGAAAACTTTCTAAATTAATTAAATGCTAGAACAAAATTATAGGGGATTAAAGCAGCAAACTCATTCATATCACCCATTTACTTTTGGTAGATGACACATTGATTTTCAATCAATAGATCTATTAGGGAGCTAGAAAAGCTTAAGGGGCTTCTGTACCTCTATTGCAATACTATGGGAATGGTAATAAATATGAATAAGTCTTCAGAAATGTAAAGTGGATTGGTAGAGTAATTTAAAGACCAGACCAAAATCATATTTCCCATTAATTATTCAAGAAGTCAAATACCTGGGTTTCATCTTGAAACCATATGATTGACATTTAAATTTTGGCCATAATTATCCTGTGGTTCATATATTAACCTTCATTAATATATTCTAGAGAGCATACAGGAGTATTGGATGTCTATATCACAGCGACCAAAAGGAATCTTAACCAAATCAGAAAGAAGTGTTTTAGCATCTTTCACATAGGAGGGAAGGCCAAGAAATTCCACTAGTTATAAATGGAACAGGGTAGCCAATTCCAAGTAAGCTGGGAATGGGGTTTAAAACATACAAAACACTTCAGCTCAAAATTTGCAACTAAAAGCCTTTAGAGATTGCTTTATAATGATGGACACCGAGGTCAAGTTATGAAATCCAAACACTTAAGAGATGCATCCATGGAATATTGGCTTTAAAAAAAACACTCACAGGATGCTTCCATTACAAGGAAAGCATTTGGTAAAGTTTTCCCCTTGGTGGGTAAATAAATGAGGGAACTAAGGAAAAGTTAGAATTGGAAAGGACCCATGGATCAGTATTGAAGGAAATTTCAAATTTCAAAGGCTCTGCTAGATAGTTTACATGCTCAGTGGTCTATACTGTCATAGAGAGGCAGACTCGCAATTGGCAAGAAATGCCTAGTCTTGAGGATGGCTGACAGCAGATAGTCTTAAGTTTACAAGGTGAGCCAAAGGAATGAGAGGATTACATTGACTTGCCCAATCATCAAGGATCCGAGAATTTAAAGTGTTCAAGGATCAAGGGAACAAGGAAATGCGCTCCGTGGGTCAAAATAGGTTATGCTACCAAAGTGGAGGAACTTGTGCAAGAGAGAGCATCCTAGAGGACAGTTGATTGGAAGCTATTCAGCCCTTTAGAAACAAAAACACTAATGTGGTTGGTACATGCTCTTTACGATCACTTCTTAACAACAAACTAGTTTCTTGCAGAAAATATACTTAGGTCAAGGATGGTTTCCTACTTCATTGGATCCCGATATCATAGGTTTATTTGCAGATGATGTGGTATTGTTGTCCTCATGTGCTTCATCTACTATGATGCAGTTGATATCTGCCAACACTGAATCTGACATACATAATTGAAGGAGTACATGGTCAGTCATATAGTTAACCTTCACTAATGAACACTCTCTGGGAATGTATGTAGTGAAACAATTAACAGACTGTATGCCTCCATAGGATCCTTTGCATTCTCCCACAACTCTTTGTTGTAGAGATATTGCGGAAACTTTCCTGGGTTGTGTGCATACTAAGGAACCTTTGATGGCAAAGCCTGAGTCTGCAAGATACTGCACCAAAGAAGGAAGGGCGCACTGCTCCATATTTCTACTTCACACTCACCTTTATCTTCAAATTTGAAGTTGTGGGCTTAGAAGGACGTAAACCAGTGAGGGAGGAGTGCACTCACAGTATGGAAGGGAAACACACAAGCCAAGCAAAGAAACCAAACTTCCTATCATCCAATCTTTGTGAAGTCGACTCTATTCAAAGCCAATTTTGTGGCGGTTATGAGGTTGTACTGCTGATTCCAGAGGGCACAATTCTATGTCTACTGCTTTGGGAGGTCAAACCCCTCCATTACCAGTTACTTTCAGTTGCAAAGGGGGCATGACCAGGCAATGAAGAAGAGCACACACATTAGATGTGAAAAATTGTTGGTATTTACTGCTATTTCCTAGCTTGAGGAGGTCATACCATAGAGGGACATCATTTATATCTTTTATCAGTCATATACACTACCCCTTGGCTCAAAACATGACCATTTGAAGGGTTGTTTCACTATTCAAAAAGGGCATCAAGCTAGAGGAAATACACAGGTCAGGGAAAAAGAAATATCAGACCTCTTTATTTCAGTTTGAAATTGTATTTTCCAGCTATACTTACCACTATTAGCTGCATAAATAAACATCAGTCATTTCCCTTTGTATCTGTTCAAATATTTTCTATGTTTGTGTTCAATATTGTGGAGGGTTATTGTGTTATTAAAATCTGAGAATCATAAGCATCTTGTCCAAAAGCTTGTTAAATTCTCCATTTTATGGATATATGAATGGTGAATGAAAAAACTCAGTTGCATGTGTTTTAATGCAATCTCATCAATCTGTTATTCAAATTGGAATTCTGGCAATCTGGGTCAATTCAGAAGTCATGAATCATGCTTGCATTGCAGTTTTGGGATGTAAAAATTGCATATTTGGAAATATTACAATTTTGGTTGCCGGATTTGGGGAAAAATCCTCCCTGAAAATAAATCCAGAAATGGGAATATTCGGTTGGAGATTAGCCTAATCCATCAAAATCCATAATCAGACCAAATTTTCATTTTTGCTTGCGTACTTTCACAATTTTATCTGATTATGATTCTTAGTTGTTGGTTTCATTTGGCTCATAATGTTTGCAGGTAGGGATGGCAGATAATTCCAAAGGAAATGATGCAGCAAACGTAAAATCTCTTCCTCCTTGGATGATCAAGCAAGAAATGAATCTCACAGATGAACAACATGGAGAAGTCAAAGGAGATTCAAAAGATGAGAAAGCAACAGATGATGCCCAAAATGACAACCAAAAGTCCGTACAGGTATGAAATAAGGAAAAGTAATAATCAAATAACTTAATGACATTTTTGGATAAACATTCATTAATTCTTGAATTAGTACATAAGTCTCATAGGACCTGTTATCTACACCTCCTTATATGTCACATATAGTTCTCCTCTGAATAAGTTCTTGATCTTATGCTCTCAAAATTCAATATACTATTAGGTCCTTAGTTTTAGATGAATTATGTAATTGTATTCTACTAGATGAATTATGTAATTAGCTTCTGCTAGCCATATTGCGGGATAAATACTGGAAAGCTTATCGAGAGGAGGTCATGAAGTTGTATCAAAGTGAAAATTCCAAATCTGCTGCAGAAGATGCTCCCACTGAGCGTCGTGTTGGGCAAAAAGCTAAACATGAAGAATAAGATGAAGAAGAATCTAACCAGCTGAACCCTTTTGTAACAGATTTTAATACTGGTTATAGATGTTTTATCTGAATTTTAATAGGATTTAGTTGTTTTTTAACAAATAATTTCCTGATAGCTTAAATTCATATTAATTATCAACATAATTTCACAAGAGTATCAAAATATTATTGGGAATAGGTGGATGATATAGCATATTACAGGTTATAAAAATATTGTAGCATTGGCAGGTTTTATTTTGATAGTAACCATTCTTTGATTATTAATCAAACATTACTTACAAAATTTTTATTTAAAAAAGGAAGACCACACACAACCACCAAAATCAAATAAAGAAAACTCAAAAATGAATTGGCTTAGCATCAACATGCTTTTATTTCTTTGCAAAAATTGTCTTGTCGTATTATATGTGTTCACGAGTTATTTGCAACAGCGAGTGCATGACAGTAGCCCATGTACTATGTTTTAAAACAAGGGTTCAACTACCTACAGAGGTAGTGTATATATCTCCATTGTTATGAAGACTTGAAAAATATGGCTTACGAAGTAATGTGTTAACCAGTCATTTCCAATCACACTTGATCCACATTGACTTACATAAAACTTAGCCTTTTACTAAACAAGCATATGGATTCGTGGATGCAAGTTTTCTTATGACTGTTATTAACACATTATTCACATTATTTTAATTAAAATAAAATACATACCATGCAGCCACTACAAGTACTAGCAAAAATCTATTAAAAAAAAACCTCAAAAATGTATTGGCTTGGCATCGACGTATTTAGTTTTATTTTTATGCAATAATGTATTTTTCTTCATATATACATTCACAATTAATTTGGAACAAAAAGTGTATGACAATGGTCCATGTACCATGTTTAGAAGAAAGGATTCAGCTACCTAGAGAGGTAGTTTATATATCTCAATTGTTATGAAGAATTGATAAACATGATTATGAATCAATTTGTTAACCAGTAATTTCTAGTCACGCTTTACAGATAGATTCAGAAAACCATAACATTTTACTAAACATGCAAAACCATTGACCAAGAAGGAGACAAGTAGGTAAACATGCAAAACCATTGACCAAGAAGCAGACAAGTAGGTAGAAAACATGGAATCTATCTACTATAAAATTGTGTCCTTGACAACAAACATGTAGGGGTCTTGGAATTGCTTCTTATTGATAGATTGTCTCGGACTGAAGATTTACCAGATATAAAGCTCATTGAAGTACGATCAAATTGAAGTTCAGTACTAAAACATTAAGAGGAAGCAATTATATGAAACAGTATAAATTCTAGAATCTGAATTCAAGTCATAATTGCAGGCAAATTTATATGAAACAAAATTACTTCGCCTATTACACAAATTGCACTGGGTTTGCATGAAATACCTGGAAAATGATGATGCAAATCCATGCAAGAAGGAATCAAGGACACCTTTCCTCAACTTCTAACGATGGCTAATTGAAGCTCATAAGTGTCAACAAACGCAACTGTATATCCTATGTATCCCTTATAGAATGCAATTTTATCCAAAACTCAACACCTCTGATAACAGGTTGTTGGTTCACTAGTGAGGTTGATGGATTGTTAAGCTATGCACCAGGCTTCAATCTCATTGTGGTATGCACCCATGAATGGTACAACTTTCAAAGGGATAAGGTAGGAGGCAATTCAAGTAATTTGGTTATTTGGAGTATGTTTCCAAAACACTCACCTAAAAAGTAGAATTTGTGACTTTGATATTTGCAGAGTTAGTTCAAGATATTTCAAGCTAAAAATCCACAGTTAAGTCTATTCATAAGTTAGATGGTTGGATGTATGTTGTTGCATTACCATAGATCAAACAATCTGTATGGCGTGGGAATCAAAACTCACACAAGCGTTTTGTTAAACACTTCAAAGATATATTGCCAAAACCATGAAAATTTCCCTTAAAAACTATAAAAAACAGTGACAATCAACAATTACCTAATGCCAACTACACTTATGTTATTTGGGTTTGTTTGCTTCATCTTGATTGCTCGTTTGGATGAATTTGGTATTTGAAACTTATATGTTTTTTTTACATTGTTGCAGTAGATTCATGGGTAACAAGATATAACCTGAGATTTTCGTTGCATCTGGTGTTGTTACAGGAGTCGATAGTAAAACAATTGATAAAAATATAACTTCCAGGACAAAAACTTAAAACCCAATTGATCTCAGGAAATAAAATCATTCTCCATGCAGCGATGCACCTAAAGAGATGGCTCAGATAATGGGTGGAGTGCAAAAGGGGGTTAGGCCAGTTGATTGAAACTAGGTGCCCCTACCTCAGAGACAGCAAAGAAAGCTTCTCTGGTTCCTATATCTTTAAGGGTTCAGTCCGGATTGTTCTCTGCACCGTTTCCCCTTATCCCTATTTTTATATTACCACGTTTTATATCCGTCTTAGCTTTTGAAAAGGTGATGGATTGTTAATCTATACACCAGGTTTCAATCTCATTGTGGTCTGCACCCATGAATGGTACAACTTGCAAAGGGATAAGGTAGGAGGCAATTCAAGTAATTTGGTTCTTTGGAGTATGTTTCCAAAACACTCACCTAAAAATATACTTTGTAACTTTGATATTTGCAGAGTTAGTTCAAGATATTTCAAGCAAAAAATCCACAATTAAGTGTGTTCAGAAGTTAGATGGTTGGATGTATCTTGTTTCATTACCACAGATCGAACAATCTGTATGGTGTGGGCATCAGAACTCACACAAGCATTTTGTCAAACACTTCAGAGATATATTTCCAAAACCGTGAAAATTTTCTTTTAAAACTATAAAAACAGTGACATTCAACAATTACCTGATGCCAACTACACTTATGTTATTTGGGTTTGTTTGCTTCATCTCGATTGCTCGTTTGGATGAATTGGGTATTTGAAACTTATATGTTTTTTTTACATTCTTGCAGTAGATTCATGGGTAACAAGATATAACCTGAGATTTTTGTTGCATCCGGTGTTGTTACAGGAGTCGACAGTGAAACAATTGATAGGGATAAAACTTCCAGGCTGAAAACTTAAAACTTGATTGATCTCAGGAAATAAAATCATTCTCCATGTAGCGATGCACCTAAAGAGCTGGCTTGGATACTGGGTGGAGTGCAAAAGGGGGTTAGGCCATTTGATTCAAACCAAGCACCCCATCCTCAAAGACAGCAAATAAATCTCCTTCGGTTCCCATATCTATAAGGGTTCAGTCCGGATTTTTCTCTGCATCGTTTCCCCTTATCCCTATTTTTATATTACCTCTTTTTATATCCCTCTCGTCTATTGAAAAGGTGCCCATTCCCCTCAGTTTTTGAAAGGCCCGGTAATTTGCCTGTGTTTCAAGCCTTTAATAGGTAATAAAATTTGGTCTTTTCGGCACATAAACAAGCATATCACTTGACCTAGGACTAACTAGTAAACAAGCATAGATAACATTTACTTGTTCATTAAGAAGTGGAGTTGGTGAAGTCTTGTTCCTTGTAGCTTGCCCTGAGCTTGAGGTTATTTCTCACTTGGTGGCTTGGCTAACGATGATACCAATAAGACAACCGGACCAACTTTATTATTTCTCTTTATCGCCTGTCTCAGAATGAAACCAAGAACCAACACCAAGAACAAGTTGTGTGCGTTCAGTTGGAAAGAAAAAGAGGAACCACTCATTTATAGTTTATAAATTAAGTATCAATATTAGGAACCAAAAAGTAGTATATGTAAAGCAACTAAATGAAGAAGTAGTATATCTATCTATGTTTGGTATCAATAAAAAGTTGTGGCCCATGCTGAAGCAACTCACAAAGAGGATGATGGTGACGATGATGACGACGTAGAATGGGAATAAGCACATGTGGATTATGCTCCAATGAGGAGAATGGAAAAGGGGATAAATTGAAATCTAAAGACTGAATGAATGTGTGTAAATTGAGAATTTGTAGGCTAAGACCAGCATGAGGCCCAATTATCTATCAGAACTTGACCTCCAAACGTCAGAACGATAAACCAACCATCCAGTAAAGAACGTCAAGTAAAAAATGATATGGGAAACCTTTCGTGTGTTGGCTGGCTTCCAACCCCATCCCACCTTTCTTCGAATCATGAGGGGATGTAGCATGAATTCTGGGGGTTGGAGACTGTGCCCCTCCCTATTCCTCTCTATTGTTTCCTTCTGTTAATGTCCCTATGAAAGGGAAACCCTCCCTTGACAGCTTCACAAGATTAGCACTATTTTTGTCAAGTGTCGCTATCATAACCACTAATGCCAATAAGCGAGAAAAAATGCTCAAGACAATCAATTTCTTAACCCTAATATTCCCAAAATATTAGTCCTGATACAGAGAAGCCTACCGAAAACGAAAGAAACTCCACAATTGCTAAAAGCAATCAATCTTACAACCAAAATTTCACAATGGAAATACTTTCTATAGGGCTTTGAAGGCAGAACGCAAGTGATGGGTTTTAATGAAAATTATTTAATTAAAGTCTCAAAATAAAAGAAAATAGAGAATGTGAAGCACCTTGGATAGATCAGGGAGAGTCCATATGCTTAGGATATTAAGCTCCTGAACCAGTTGCTCTGCAGTGGGCATTCTTTTCTCCCCTGCGTTCATTATAACCAGTAAATGCAATCAATTTTAACCATAAAAGGGTAATCGTCTTACCTTTATCTTCAATATTTAAAATGGAAGTTGTGCTCTTTCAACTTTTCTTCATAAAGATCTTAATTAGAATCCAACCCTAAAGTGTTTCTCAAATTCTTTTCGATCTATTTTTTTTATCAAAAAAAAATCATACATTTTTAATTAATTTATATTTCTATCAAAATAGATAAATAAAAATTTAATTTTTTAATATTAATATATTATATAATGTTTAACAATAATATATTTATATATGAAAAGCATGTTATATTAATTATTATATGTTAAAAACCTATTGAATTAGATGAAAACTTATTATTATTATTATTATAAATTTAAAAATGGCAAGAGATCATTAAAATGGGAGGGAGTACTTTTTTTTAAACAAAAGATATTGTCATTTACGTAACTAGGGGGAACTTTTTTACTTTTTGAGAATAGGCGTGGCGATGACACTGATGGGTAGGTGTCAATGACGATTTATTGGTGGACACAAATTTTATATATTTCACTGTCAAGATCAAAATCTGACTTTAACTTGCCGAAATTTTAACTGATTGGCGAGAGGGTCAAACAGACTCAGAATTTGGAAAACGAAATATGAGCATGATCGATGAGATTAGCTAAACTAAGTTATACCAAAATGGAGACATGAATATGCATAATGAAAAAACCTTTAAGCTACCAATTCAACTTTATAATGACATGACAACACATGAAATATAACTAGCACAATTAAAAATGACAAACATTAATGACTAATTCATATTCTTCTAGCTAGTCATTTTTTATGTCGTGACTAAATTAGTCATTTATGTTAGTCACTTTTAACTCTGTCACTTATTATCTGGTTATATTTGTTAACTGGTGACTAAATTAGTCGTTAATTTTAGTCGTTTATAGTTGGGTCAATCAAAATTGCTCATATTTAGTAGCAAAATCACTTGAAAACCCTGTGGTGACTAGAATTCTTAGTCACGTAGTCACTAATTCCTCATTTTGTACTAGTGATGGCCAATCGAATTGCCACATGGAGTTCTCTGCTTGGTCCACTTGGATGCCAACTCGATGCCAAATAGATGTCGCTTGTCAACCAAATGCCACATCCCTTCCATGTGGCAGTCCCAAACTATGCTACGTTACCATACCTGCTGATTGTGCATGCCATGTGGCGCCCTGTGGGTGTGCCATGTGGCCCCTTTTTGCCACTTTTTACATGTTTTTCCAAAATTTCAGAACTCAATAACTTTCTCATTCAGAGGTCATTTTGCACGAAACAAATGTCACCAGAAATATCTCGTCAAGCTCTATGTAGCTGCAAGATTTTGTTTATATTCCGAAGACTTTTATTTTGATTGTTTTTGGAGATCCTCCTGGATAACAAGATCACATTCTCGAAGTGCTCATTTTCCTTACAAATGATTAAGTTGCAGACATCTTCACCAAGTCTCTTGTGGAAGCAAAGTTTTCTAAACTTTGACCTGTGTTAGGAGTTCATGAATTTGTCATTATCGGGGGATAAGCTCTAATTTCTTCTTCCTTCTCCTATTGTGTCACTTTTGTAAATCCTTCAATCCTATCCCAAGTTGTTCTTAAGTGGGGATGTTAGGATATTTAAACACTTGGGAATTAATTAAGATCAACTTGGTATAAAGTGTCTTCAGGTAAAGAATGTTTCTTTAGTATGCATTTGTACTTATGTAATTCGATAATCATGGTATGTTCTAGACATAGAGTGACATGACAATTCATCTTCACTTGATCTTAATGGATATTGATTTGTGTCTTATCAACTGATTAGTCCATGATCTCTATTTAAAGAGCATGAAGGGTCATTTACTTGATGATCAATTGTGAGAAACTCATGTAAAATATTAATTCCTTTACATTAATATATTTCCTAAAGTAGTTATTTGGATGGGGACAAATACTATTTCCCTATATGAGGGTTTTAAACACTTAAAATATCTCTGTGTTGATCTATGATCTATTTGTATGAGCAATTGATTAAGGTGTTTGATATTATGGAAATACCGTGTTTTAGTCGAACATAACATTATTGTGAACAGCTGCATGCACACAAACATTTAAATATTTTAAAATATAAGGTTCTCTTTCATGTTCTCCCTTTTCACTTCTTTTGCAGCCTAAACCATGGCACATGCAACTTTAAAAGTTGCATTATATTCAACTATATCCTCTGTTGCAACCTCAACAACCTTATCGTTCTATTCCACTATTGGTAAGGAAATATTCATATGTTCTTCATGTCCATCATCAACATGGACTTTATGATCCGGATCTTGGGGGCTGAGACCCGGACGGCTTGAATGCCGAGAGCGGAGGAGAAGAGATAACATAATGGAATGCTATGAGAAAGACACATCAATGAGATCTAGGATGTGAATAGCCTAGACAGAAAAACATAAGAAATATTCCACATGGAGGGGTGAGGCTCAAAGAGGGTTCTTTGAGCCTCACCTCTCAAACCATGCTAAGAAAGGCACTCAGAACCAATAACCCAATAAATCAATAGAATAACAAAAAGGTAGGATGCCAAAAATCCTTCTATCCTTTATTGAGAAGGCATAGAGCCTTTTTATAACATTATTACAATGTGCCTTGGGGAAATACCATGGGTTGTGAAATACCATGGATGAGAGAGGTACAATGTGCCTTGAATCCATACCATGGAATAAAACCATGAGTTGTCAATTACCATGGATGAGAGAGGGTGGCCTCTCCATTTAATGCTTTTATGATGACTGAGAGCATGTGGCCTTTCATTAAATGCTTTTATAAATTATGACTCATACATCCGAATTTACACCATATTCCCCCTGAAATTTGGATCACTTTATATATAAAATCATACTTCTACTCTTTGATATAAGAACCTTGATTTTTATAAATGCCTACTATGGAAATATCTATATATCTACCTTCAACTTCAATGGCTTTCAATGCCATTTATCTTCCAACTTATTTAATTGTCTCTACAACCCTTATTACTACTACAAATTCTTCATCTCCCACTATTGTAACCCTGGATTGTTCATCCTCATGGCCCTCAACCTTAAGCTCGCTATCCACTCCATTCATCAAATCCTCAATAAGTTTCATCTCTTTGTTGATCCCTATCATTTATTCTTCATCAAATAAATCTTCATCATATCTTATCTCCTTTTCAATTTCAACCTCTTTTGTTTGCTCAACCACAATGCAAAATTTCCCCTTTCACAAACCTCCTTATGAGTTGTTATATCTCTACAAAATATTCTTCATCTTCATGTTCTTCAACATCAATTATAGCATCAAGAATGTTCTCCAAATTCTTCAGGTCTTCATCGGGTTCATCAAATTTCACTTCAAGATTAGCAATAATGTTTCCTTCTTCTTCATACAATAACAACATGACCATATTCTTCACATGCAACATTGTCTTGGCAACTTCCTCTTTCTACTATACTTGCATATGGACAAATAATAGATTCCTCAAATAATTCCATCCTCCACAGTCATACCTTCCAAAGGTTATTAACTCTCTTCCACATGCTTTGATGATTTTAACATAATCATTATCATCTTCTTCCATTTTAATGCCATCTTCCATAACATCATCACAATACATTAAGGGACTTAATTTTCCCCTTGAAATATCTTCCAACATTTCACCTTCTTATGATGTCCATTTCGTAATTTCATTTTCACAACCATAATCCCCATCTTCACTCCAATGCATCTCACTGTCTTCAAAATCATGTTATTCATCATCATATTCTTCATATACTTCTAGGTATTATCCCACTCTTTGTTTCTCATTATCATGCACACCACATGGCATGGTTTCTTTGCTTTCTCCAACACTTCTATCTTTTTCACAATCAGCTCACACACCGTCAATATTTTCTCATCACTCAAGTCTTTTTCCTTTCCACTAATTTCCTTGAGGATTTACCTTGAACAAGAGTTTCTTAAATCCCTTGAGTTTCCCCAAAGATTCTAAATTAGCCACTATTTTTTTCATGCATTCAACAATCTCATCCAATGCCTCTTTTCCAATAGACCTCCTTCTTTTGCAAACCCAATTTTTATTCTTCTTTTGTATGCCATCTCTACACTTCCTCAAGTGAGATTTATTCTTAGATTTTATAGCTCTACCCAAACTCACTATTGGAGTTGAATTCACAAATACCCACTTATCAACTTCTCTTGTTAACCTTTCTACAATAGTTATACCCAACTTTCGTTTGTTGGAACTATTGTCTTTTCAACTTTCCCCTGGAATCCAATAAACTTTCAAATATTCAAACTCATAATAGGATTTCTCTTCTTTAACTACCCACAACTTCAAACCTTCAAAACTATCTACCCAACTTTAGCTGGAGCTGCTCTTCTTCCCCTGAAAATATACATGTAACTTCAATTGTGGACCTTCCTTCTTTAGTAGGATTCCACCTACACTACATGATACTCTTGCTATGATAACCACTTATATTATGAAACCAGAACTCGACACAGTTCTTGTTTTTCTCTCTCCTAATTTTAGTAGCTATTATTACCTCCGTTTCAAAAAGGGTTGATACCAGTATCGCACATTTTCATTTCAAGGCATTATTAGGGCCTTTGAATCATCTTTGTCGTAAAATATTTTTAATTTATATTTTCAAGTGTGTTTTTTAGAAATTTAACAAAATAACATATATTTAGAAGCAAGTTATAATGAAAAACATATACATTTTGCAAATGTTTCTTTAAAATAAGACATTTTTATGGACAAAATAGGACATTTTTATCGACAAATTTGTAAAGAATTCTAGAAATAAAAACATTGAAAACCATTTTCAATGGATTTTGAGAGATATTTTGTATAAAAACGATACTATTTTATACTATTTTCCAGAAAGTGACGATTCACATAAATTCAAGAAAAACTATACCACATATTTGTAAATAACATATTAAAAACATTATATATAGAAATTTTGTTTCTAAAATAAAGTCTGAAAGTCAAAACATTACTAATATATCTTATCAAAAAGTTGTCAAATTTAACATTTTCTTCAAGACATGAAACTAATCAACAATATCAGGCCGGCCAAATTCTTCATTGAAATTGGAATTTTCTCAACTTGGCTTCCTTCAGAAACATCAATGTCCTCTTCCATTGGGTCTTCTATGTCTGCAAGATGCCCAAAGTTCTCCTTTCCAAACATCCATCCTAATGGGGCTTGAGGCTCTTTTGACATCTTCGCCACAAGTGTTTCACTAAATTAAAAAAGTACATTAAAATATTATGTCGATATTACATAAAATAAAAATAAAAATATTAACCCCCCCAACCCCCTAAACCCCCTCCCCCACATTAAATTTAACTAAATAACAAAATTTTAAAACCCCCCTAACCCTAACATCAACATTACTAATTCACTAATATCACGTGAGCTAATAGGGAGTTTATGATGGGGGCGGAGGGAGCTCCAATTTTGGATGTTGGCGAGATTGGGCGGTCCGTCGCTCAGATTGGAAGCCGCCTCCCGATCATATGGCAGAGTCCAGCTATGCTGAGCTTGAATTCGGCGAGAGATTGCAGACTATTGAATGCATTTTTTGCTTTGTCAAAGGGTGTGACGCATCCCTGCTGGTAGATTCCTCCATGGATCCCACCGAGCGCGGGCGAGGGCAAGAGCATCACTCCATGGAGTCTGCTGGAGCGAATTCCAAGAAATCACTTGCTGAAGCGAGCGCATGCATCTCTCCAAATCAAGATCCTGCCGCGGCTCGAGTCTCCCCGATTCGCTCTTCAAGATTTTCTCAGAGATATTTATCGATGAAGAGTTGTGGTGGTCGCTCTCTGGTTTCACATGGGACGAAACTAGCGCGGTATTGTCGATTTTCTTGGCGTCGTTTCTTGAAACCCTTTACACAGGAGATGCGAATGGACCGGCTCGAGGATGGAGGCTGTGTCTGAGATTCGCGGTGGCTCGGTGTCTCGGGTGCCTTGCTTTGAGTTTGGAGCAATTTCTGGTTAATGGTTGAACCTTGGTGCTTCAATGATATGGAAGGCTCCAAGAACTGGGTCGAGGGTTTTCGCCTTCGATCTTGATCTATCAATATTGATTGGCTCCAACTTGACAGATCACGGAATCATGGAGGAGGTAGTGAATCGATGCTCGCGTGCAGCTGAGAAGGTGTCTTGCCGTCCATTAGCCAAGGTTGGTGACTTAGGGCTCACTCCAGAGTTGAGAGGCTGTAGGAGGTCATATCCTTCCTTTTGCTGATGAGGACGCAGGTCGTTTTTTGCCGTCGACTGAGAGGTCGTTTCCTTCTTTTTGTTGTGGTTTCTCGCTGCTGATTGAGCGGCATGCTGCTGGACGAATGGCTCCTTCATGATCTGTTTGATTTTGCTGAGAAAGATTGCCTTCCATATAAGGCAGTGATGGTGTCTGTTTGATATACTCTTGCGTGGTGACCCATTTTGCTCCTTCGGGAACTTTGCGGCGGCGACGACATTTCAGAGGCGGTGGCCTTTGCTTTTGGCAGTATGTCTGATCACAGATTTTTGTGACCTGTTTTTTTATTTGGGTTGTGATATCCATATTTTGGGACAGTTTTGTAATTTTTGGTTACGTTTATATGAGACAGCTAATATGTGACAATGTAGGGATCCTAGTGATCCTCTCACATGTGCAGATATGTAATTTTGTTCTACTTTGAAATAAAATTATGATTTTTTTCCGAGGAAAAAAAAAATCAACATTACTAAAAAACAATTAAAAAGTTTAAAGCCCCACCACATTACATTTAATAAAAATAAAAATAAAAAAACCCTAACCCCCTAACTCCCCACAA
>LPNX010728004.1:6813-22954 GCA_001517045.1 Pseudotsuga menziesii
GGTAATATAAGTATCTAATTGAAAAAAAAAGCTATGGGTGAATGAATTACTTGTTAATATGATGATTAACTGGAGGATTTGTCTTCAAATCAAGGAATGGGCACTCTTCCAAGCTCCTAGGGCACGGGCAGGCCGTTGTCTTCGCGCTCCTGTTCGGTGAAAATGACTCTCGGTCGGGACTGTGTGTTTTTTATTTTTTTTATAGATTTACAAAACGCGCACGCGTTATAGAGTTACAAAATGCGTGCGTGTTTTGTAGTTCTATAACGCGTGCGCGTTATGGTTACCTAGCCTACATGTCTGCTGACATGTCAGGCTCGGATTTACTATTCCAAGTGCTATGGAAGAGGAGCACATTTTTTTTCTATGTGATGTGAGCTTGTTCCTAAAAAGTTGAATTGCATCTAAAAGGTCCCTCAACTTCTTGCACACACCCTAAGGTGCTTCCATTGCACCTTGAATTATCCGATGGTATGGTTCTAGAGTAAAAGTTTCCTCCTAATGAGAATGCACTCTGACCCCACTTGGAACTCTTCTTCGGGTTCCACCTGGATTACATTCCAATCAATCACATGAGAAACATCATGAACATATCTTTTCAATATAGAAACATGAAACAAATTATGCACTTTAATATTGGGTGGTAGGGCTAACTAGTACACGATCGACCCCACTTTAGCTAAAATTTCAAATGGCCCACAATACTTAGTTTCCAATTTTGAATACTTGCCCAGTCTCATGGAACTTTTCTTGGGCTTGACCTTTATATATACATGATCACCCACCTGGAACTCTCTAGGAGTTATTTTTAAATCAGCGTAACTTTTTTGTCTGTCTTGGGAAACCTTTAAATTTTGGTGTACCTATTTCACAGTTAGTTCCATATCTTTTAATAAATCGGGTCCTAACATTAATATATCAATTGTCCTGCTCCATGAGATTGGAGTATTACACTTACTCCCATATAATATTTCAAATGGACTCATACTTGCAAAAACTTGAACATTGTTATTATAAGCAAATTCTACCTGGTTTGTCCATAACATACATTCTTAGCATGTCTTCTAAGACTTGATTTACTCTTTAAGTCTGCCCATTTGTTTGTGGATGATATTCAGTACTGAAATTTAACTGTGTGCCCAAGCCTTTAAACAAGGCTTTCCATAAGTTACCTGTAAACTTTGTGTCGCTATCTGAGACTATTACCTCTGGTACCTACATCGTGTATCATGAATATCTCTTTCATGAAAATATCTGCAATGTTAACATCTTTATATGTAGATTTAACAGGAATAAAATGAGTAGCTTTACTTAATTTGTCAAATACAACCATGATGGAATCAAGTTGTTTGAAATTCTTGGGTAGGCCGGTGATGAAATCCATACTGATTGTATTCCACTTCCATTCTGGAATGGGTAGTGGTTGCAACAATACTGCAAGATGCTGATGCTCTGCCTTAACTTGGTGACATTCCATACAACGAGCTAAGTATGCAACCACCTCTTTCTTCATATTTGGCCAAAAGAAATCCTTTCTGATCATAGTGATCATTTTCTAATAACTAGGATGCCTTGAATATGGTCTTTTATGTAGTTCATCCATGAATGTAGCTTTAATTTCTCGATGTTTGGTATGTACATCCTGTTTTTATGCAACAACAATCCTTGTTGGTTTAGGTTGAAATATGTTTTTACTTGATTTTGTTCATTTTTAGCAGTCTTTTCTTTTAAAAACTGATATTCTTTATCATAATTTTCAGCGTGTAGAGTCTAATTTTCCAAACTAGATTCATAGATGTTGCTTGCAAACAGTAAATTCGCATGAAGACTTAGAGCATCTGCCAATTTATTTTCTTTTCCTTTTATATGTTTTATTTCAAAATCATATTCACTTAAAAAGGACAGCCATCTGGCTTATCTTGCATTCAAATTATGTTGGTCAAATAAGTATTTAAGACTTATGTTGTCTGACATAAGTAAAAATTTTCTTCCAATTAGGTAGTGTCGCCACATTTTTAAGGCGTGAATTATAGCATCAAGTTCTAAACTGTGTGTTGCATAGTTTTTCTCATGATCTTTTAGTTTTCTGGATTCATATGCCACAACATAATTGTCTTGTAATAAAACTGCTCCTAGCCTTGCATTGCGAGCATCGGTACATATGACGAAATCCTTGAATGGGTCAGCAATATTTAAGATCGGGGCGGTAGTTAATTAGTTTTTTAGTATGTTAAATATTTCCATGCATTTTTAAGTCAATTCAAACTTTTTACCTTTATTTTGTAAAGAATTTATGGGGTAGGAAATCTTAGAGAAGCCTTCGATGAACTTTCAGTACTACCCGGTAATCCCCATAAATGATTTGATATCATATACGTTCTTAGGAACTGACCACTCCATGATGGCCTTTATTTTGTCTAGATCGACTGAGATTCCACCCTTGGACACTACATGTCCTAGGTACTGAATCTTATCTTTAAAGAAATCACATTTATTGAATTTTGTGTAAAGTTGTTGTTCTCTTAGTACTTGCAAAACTATTCTTAAATATTCTTTATGTTCTTGTTCGTTTTTAGAGTAGATCAATATTTCATCAATGAAGACAACCACAAACTTATCTAGGTAGTTTCTTAATATGCTGTTCATTAAACACATGAATGCAGCAGGTGTGTTTGTCAACCCAAAAGGCATTACGACAAAATCATAGTGACTGTAATGGGTCTTGAATGTTGTTTTAAATATATCTTCATCTTTTATTCACACTTGATGATAACCTGACCTTAAGTATACCTTTTAAAAGATAGTTCTTCCATGGAATTGATCGAATGGATCATCTATCTGAGGGAGTGGGTATCGGTTCTTAATAGTCATCTTATTTAACTGTAGGTAATCTATGCATAATATTAGTATTCCATCCTTCTTTTTCACAAACAAGACCGGTGCTCCCCAGGGAGAGACACTTGGTCGGATGTACTTTTTATCGATTATTACTTGTAGTTGTGATTTCATCTCTGTAATTTCTATTATATTCATTCAATACTGAGCTTTCGATGTTGGTACCGCTTCGGGTATCAGATCGATTGTGAAGTCAATATCTCTTTTCAGAGGAAGTCTGGGGACTTCTTCCAGAAAGATGTCTTCACACTCCTTCAAGACTGATATGTCTTCTAGTTTAATTTTGTTATCATTTTTATTATTGTGCATTATATAGACTGCAAACACTTTACATCCTTTTCTTACTGATCATTTCATTTGCAACGCATATATTTCTCTGATGGTTACCTTCCTAGGAATTCCTTTTACTTTTATATTATTCCCATTATTGTTAGTACATGTAAAGGTTTTATTAAAACAATTTAACACAAATTTATGTTCCTCTATCCAATCCATTCCTATTAATAAATCATAGGATACTAAAAGAAATATATTTACATTAACATGGGTAAGGAAATCATTCATCGTCAATTTACAATTTCTAACATGACTAGTAACTTTTCGTTTTGTACTTGTGGCTAACTGTACTAGACATGACTTATTAAACTTTTAAGGTACCAATTTGCATAAATCAACTATTCTAGATGGAGGTGGACCTCTAGATGGTGGGCCTTTGGATGGTGTCTCTCCAGGATGTGGGGGTGCGGGGGGTCCTTTAGGTGGCGGACCTATAGATGGTGGACCTCTAGGTGTTGGACCTCCAAACGGTAGGCCTCCAGATGGTGGACCTCGAGGTGGTGGACCTCCAACTGGTGGACTTCCAAAAGGTGGACCTACAGGTGGTGGGACTCCTGGAGGTGGACCTCCATATGCCCCAATAGTATTGACAGGTGTCCCCCCGAATACAGGGACATCTGACCAATTAGGTTTCCCCCACGGGGTATTCATACTTCTAGGGTAAATAATTTCGAGGTAAACAACTCCAAGTGCTATAGGTTGATAATTTTGATTGAATATAGGCAATTGATTTCCTGGATAGGTGTAGCCCCATGAGGGTTGGCTAAAGGTAGGTTGAACCCATGAGGGTTGACATGTACCAGAAGAGGGGATAACCATGTTGGTATTCGTGGAAGGCACACTAACTACTAGTTTCCCTACAATGACATTTTCTCCATATTGGAAATAGTTCCCTTGGTTGACAAAGCAACTTGGGCTGGGGGATGCCCCCCAATCGTGGAAAGAACAAGAAAATTAGAAACATATGGGTGATTTTGAGCTAGTAGGGGATGGATGGAGGGTTGATTTGGATCATAAGTAAGCACATTTTGAACTAGTGACCCTAATTTAGCAGCCACATGAGATGGTAAAGGAGCATTGTATTCCAGATTGGTCATTCTTGAACAAGCAAGGAAGGGAGAAAAGCTTCTTTGCCTTAGGTTATCCCCAATTCTGCGTAAACAAGTAAGGGTCTGATGAACATGCCCAAGGATCTCATCCTCTAAAAGCGAATCTAGTTTCTCGAAGGGGGGTAACTTAATGTAAGATATCGGTTCTGTATTTAGAGATTCCCTGTCCTAAATAAGCCCCCCAAAATGGAGAAGTTGGACCAAATTATGATGTCACAGTGTCATCTGATGGATGGGTAACAACCCAGTATTGTGCACTAGATTAACTTTCCATAGGAAAACAAAATGTTGTATATTTTGTAGAAGGTTGTTGAACTATCACTGGAGTGGGTGGATTTTCAAAGGAAGAATGTTCTTCCCAAGATTAAATAACCAAAACTCCTTCTACATGTGAATCAGTCGTAGTTGGTTGGTCCATGGTTTCCCATTCTCTTTCTTCCATGATAGGAGGAAAGTTAGGTGGTAAGCTCTCCAACCTACGAGATCGTCTCACGGGTAACTAAGATAGAATGTTGGTTGGAAACTTCTACTCTAAAGATTTATCAAAATAAGAGATCACACAAAAAAAAATCCTACGCAAGCTAAGGCCACAGGAAAACTTAATAGATAAGAGGGGCTAATGAAATTCAGTTCCTCACTAAGATTATCAATTTGTTGCAACTCATGACATACCGCAGGGTCCAATAATAAAACTCCACAAGGAGGATTGGGACCATATCATTTCCTAAATACCCGACTAGTTGGACGACACGTGTGTAGTAGCTCCACGAGTGTTGTTATCGGTGTATTGATTCAACAAGATGGACAAAAGGATTTTCTCAATTGGTATAGGTTTCCTAGAGGGGTATCCCAATATACACAAGCTACGTGGGAGTTCAAATCCATGTTAGTGTTGTCTAATGCACAACCATTCGAAATGGGCCTTTCGATATACTATTTATTATATGAAGAACCTTTTGATATACCTCAAGGGTAGATGAAAAGTCGTTCGATATACCGGTTGCTACGTGTATGAACTACGTGATCTCCGTGATGTAGTGCAGGACATAAATGACAGCTCCTATGTTTATATATTTCGGAACATGTCTTCTAACCTATCACTCAAATTACTAAATATTTTAACCTATGATAGCATCCAATTTTATCTTCATGGTTAGTGAATGTTTATGGAATGTCGATCAATTTGCAATATTAACAGATCTAGATGCAATGCAATTTTTTGCTTCGATGAACTCTACCTAGAGAAAGAGAGAGACTTTTTATCTTTTAAAACAATAATACTATGCAACTTTCAACAATTCACCTTCAAGCTTTTGAAATATTTCCCAAACACACAACAATTTTCAATACTAAGCCTAAGAGATCTCTCGGATGAAAAGGGAAGAAATGTTTCTAATGTCTAAATGTGTATGCTTTCTTAATCAACTCCAAAAAAGAAATCTTCTAATCACTCAAGCAAACCCAAATAAATTAAAACAAATAAAATTTTTTCTTGTTTTTGATGTAATTCAAAAAAGGAATGGTAAAGGATAAAATATCACACAAAATAGAGTGGAAGGAACTACAACAGTTTCCTTTCCTACAGATCTAAGAACGTTTTTTAGAAGATCAATAGACAAACTATGAACCCAAGATTGAATTCCACACAAAAACTTTCAATTTCAAAGCTTTCTACTAGAAAACTCTTGAGATATAAATCCAAAGAGTAAATTCAAGCTAAACACACTATCATACCTACCAATAAGCCAAAACGCAGACTGAAAAAAGCCAAAGAGAAAAAAAATAATTCAAAGACAAGCCTTAGATCTCGAGATGGCCTACCTCAGCGCACTCTGAAGGGTTACACTAGGGCATCGATAGTCAATCGATGCACCTTGTGTGCTACTGAGGAGCGTCAACGTCACACCATGCTTGAGGAGAAGAGGCATCAACGACATAGGATTTCAACAGGTAGTAGGCGTCAACAGGGGTCCGACACTCTGTCAATCACACCCAAGTGCATTGGTGGATCTAGAGAACCAAAAATCCAATTAACCTGCAGGATAAACCAATGTGGATCAAACTAGAATAAAGGTAAGAAAAAACAAAAACCAGAGAAGGAAAATGAGAGTGCAGTAAGGTGGATCACTCACCTTAAATATTTAAATGAGTAATAAAACAAAATTCACAAGTTTGTAATCAAAAGTGACATCAAAATTTCACAGATATGACTAGATATGCTCCAGATCTGATGGGATATGTCCCTAATATGGTTTCCAATATTGTTACCGGGAATATTTCAATCAGTGTGGATACAATTTTCTCCCCTATCTTGCATGGGGAATATTTAGAACAAAAGGACTCAACAATGTATCCTCTCCCTACATGACCGAGTTACTTGAATGTTAAGCTCTCTTTACCTTGAGTTTGGAAGGTCATCCTTGTTTTGTAGATCCTTGTGCGATCAACTATACCTGCAAAGAATACAAAAAGCAAGACAAGAGATGAGAGAAACAAGATAAATCAATAATCTATACTAATGATCAAGGAAACTATTAATAAATAATCAATATCAACATGAATCATTTATGGGAAAGGGAAACATTTTTTTGTTAAAGATGCGAAAATAAATCTACAACCAAAGCCTTGATGTTGAAACTTTGATTTTACAAAGATCATTTGACTCACTCACACATAGACTACAAACTATGTAATATCTCACTCACAACCACTCTCTCTTTGCCTCCTATACAAGACTTTAATCCAACAACATAAATGTGCTATCTTGGTCTCCCCCTCACATGGTCCATATAAATTTCTTCTATAGGCCAAAGGAAGCCCAAATAGGTTGACATATTTTGGGAGGAAGGTAGGGAATGATCCTTGGGGGCTAGGAGGTCGAGTGACATCTTTCCCAAGTAGTTAGGATCATCCTCCATGAGAGATTTCACCTAGAAGCTTCTTGAAACTTCTATTTTTTTCCCTTTTTGGACTCCTGACTCTCTCTGCAAACAAGCTAGGTGTGTCAATGCTCCTTGTGCTTAGCCAATAGGATCGATAGATGCCTTATGTCAATGGACAAGAGGCGTCAAGATATTCCGATGCTCTGTGCTAGGATGAAAGGTGCGTTTGACTCCCTAGGATTGAGCAATAAGACTCCAAAAAGATGTTTTGGATAGAGACTTTAAGGGATTTAAGAATTAAGACATTTTTTGGGTGTAGCAATGGAACTCACAAGGTAAGGGAATCCCTAGCTGTAATTTGGTTCCTAAAATCCAATTGAACTAGTGGTTTGTGTTTTATGGGAAGTTACAACGCGTTTGCTAAAGCTATTTAGGGACACGTGGTGAATTGGTCATAGGGCCTAAAATCATAACCAAGCAACAGAATAGAGTTTCACAAGTTTGATCACATTTGTTTGTACCTAGAAAATGTGATCATGACATATATAAAGTCTCTTGCAATCAAGTTTATCCAATTTGACCCCACGATACAAAAATTGCAATGTTGTCCACTAAGGGTGTAGTGGGTTTAGGGTTTAATGTTTTAGTGGTCAATGTGTTAGTGACTAGATATGAGTTACGATTAAACATTGTTATTGGGTCAATGTGGTAATTTTTTGAGGATTAGTTAGGTTACTAGGATAATGCAACTTCAAAATTAAAATAATTAACAATTTACGGAAAAAGAGTCCATCAATATTGAAACTTGTATCTATCCCATGCAAAAACTAATCCACATTTGTAATATGTGTACTATATAAATAATGCACAATGCACACATGTCACACATAGAGATAAGCGATGCACTTAATTCATGAAATTAGTGACACACAAGACCTATGCACTTATTCACATAACTGCCACACTCAACATATTCTATGATATCAAATTTAGGGTTTGCATCCCAAAGACATCTTCCAAACTAGCATATGTTTATGTGTAGGTGATGCACCTAACCCATGGATGTAACCTACACACAAGTTAACACCTCAAAGTGATTTTTTGAAACACATGTTCCTATGGGTTAGTGAGTTTGAGCACTTGAGGTTTCCTTGTTGGCTACTTATATGGACATGTGTCCTTGTTTTATTTTAGCATCTCTCACCTATTTGATATAATATATGGGAGGATATAGCACTTATAATCATTATTGTGCTCTATTTTGTACCTGTCTTGAATACATTAGGGTTCATGAGAGTATAAATTGGAACATGGAGGAGTGACTTGCATGAAACACTTGGCCAGTGAACCACTATGGAAGTTGGAACACTGTACTACATTTTCTTTAAGAGTGCACCATCTTAGAGGACGAACATTGAGCCCAAGGAGGATTGTGATTGGAGGGTGCTTCATTTTCAGTGTTGGGTGAACCCTTTTATGAAACTTTTCCGTCATTGTATTTTAGAGTCCTCCAAGTGAGGTTTCCTTGTTGGTTTCTTATATGGATATGTGTCCTTATTATCTTGCCTATTTGTATATGTAAGGGAGGAGAGATATTTTGTAATCATAATTATTGTTCATGAGGAAACCCTAGGAGAAGGCTAGAGAGAGAAAGAGAGAGAGATCTTGGATGTTCATGGAAAAATTAATCTTATGTGATGGACAAACTGCATGAGTGTCCTTGCAATTGAGACCCTAAATCACCCTCATTTTTATTCGAGGTTAAAATTTAAAAACAATCACTTAAAAAAACAAAATAAAAAATGAAAATAAAATAAAATAAGTAAAACAAAAAATACAAATTTTTAGAAATTATTTGAAAAAAATTAAAACAAATTCAAAAAGAAGTTGCAACATTATAAAATTTAAAATGTGCACAAGGTTGAGTAGAACTCCATTTTGCAACTTGAAGTTGAGCTCCTAATAAACTCCTAATAAACTCCTCTGAACTCTTAATAAACTCCTTTGAACTCATAATAAACTCGTGTGATAACTGTACTTAGTGGCATGGTAATTTTCAATCCTTGTGATACTATAACTCCATCTAGTATCTTGGACTTGAGCTAATGTGCACAAGGTTTAGTCGAAATCCATTTTACACCTCAGAGTTGAGCTAATGTCCAGTTTGTGTGATAACATGTAGCCGAGGCATGAGGCGTAGACAACCAGTGATTAAATAACTTATATGTGACACTTAACTTGTTTCCTATCGATGTTCACCGACCACAAGTAAAGTGGTTGTGCTAGTATTATTACTAAACAAAAACAAAAAACAAAACAAAACCCACACCACCAAACGCTTAATTGTCATAATCGCACCAACCATTCCTCATGACCATATAGAAGATGTGCTTATCTTTGGAAGTATATAGTCTATGTATTGAGATTATTCATTTTTCTTCCAACAATGAGGCTATGTTGTTCTCTCCAGTTTTAGCAACAAACAACCACAATTGAGATGTATTCACATAGTATGCAAAATTGTATGGAGAATGGTAGAAGAGTGACAAAGCATGGAATATCAATAGGATAATGGAAGTCTACGACTTGGAAGCAACTAATCAGGACAATCTAATGCCGATAGAGAACAATTTGAAATCAGAATAGACTCACATACACAACCCTATTTTCACTACATGCTTGGAAAAATATCATTCTTCATGTTCCATACCTTAATGGATATATTTTCTGAATTGTTTTAACTTTCTGGGTTTGGGAGGTTCTTGTTAAGAAATGTGATATCACTATCCAAATGAAACATTAATTAGTGATTTAGTTGAGTAGTTGATTTGGTCACCTTATCTTGATTAATGACCCATAGTATTGGCCCATGGTATGGTTGTGATGTAATACTATAAATAGTTGGGTCTAATAATGAGAAATAAATCAATATTCCCATTGTGTGTTCCACCATATTCTGCTTCTTGTCTTTAATATTTGACATGGTATCATAGTGTATGTCATGATCCATTCCTTTTGTCTTGGGTAAGCCTTTTCACCTAGTGGAAAGCACATACACATGGAGGTTGTGATCGAAGCTAGAAAACATTGACGAATCAGGTGTATGTTTTCTTTCTCTTTTCTCTTGGAGTGCTGACACACCCTTCCTAAAGGAAAAGAGTGTCAATGACCCACTGACGTACCCTTCCTGAAGGAAACGTGCATCGAAGGCACACCCTGCTTGAAGAGAAAGTGCACCGGTGACACACCTTGCATGAAGGAAAAGAGTGTAACTGACACTACTAACACACCTTGTCCAAAGGAAAGGTGTGTAAGTGACACACCTTTTCTTAAGGAAAAGAGCGTCAGTGACACACCTTGTCCAAAGGAAAAGTGCGCCAGCCACTCATCTGACACTGTGTGCTAGATATACGACGAGCATCACTGAGTTAAAGGACCAGATCTTCTATCATATCTATAGATCCAGTTTTATTGAGCAAATATTCATAAGAAAATGGCTACTACCAACACACGTACCTCAAATTTAAAGTAGATATCTAGACATGTATTGACCGGTATCAACTATGATTTTTTTGTCTATCAAGATGAAGACATTTATCCAGCTCAACAAATGTTGGGATATGGTTGAAACTAAGTTCAAAGAACCTGATACAAATTCTCTGGCCACAATGAGTAATTCCGAGAAGGATGGCGTAGAAGCTCACCGAGATCGAGATCTCACAACCAAATGGCTGATCCAAAGTTGCATTGAGGAGTCCATTTTCCTGCATATCTCAGGAGCTACCAGTGCACATCAAGCTTGGAATTTGCTCGCATCCTCCTACAATAGGAACAGACCGAGTAAAAATGGTAATATTGCAAACCCTTCGACTTTAGTTTGAAAGTTTAAAAATGAAGGAAACAAAAACTGTAGACCAATTTATGACTAGGATTTCAAGCACTGTAATCCAATTTCAAACCTATGGTGAACCTGTAGAAATGAAGTTAGTTGTTAATAATATTATAAGGTGTATCACTAAGGAATTTGCTATGGTATTTACTTCCATAGAAGAATCAACAGACATGTATCAGGTCACCTTGGAAGAATTGAATGGATCCATTCTATCTCATGAACCTCCACTCAATCAACAAGAAGAGAAGTTGACCAATGCTTTCAACACCCAAGCTTCCCTTAGCATAGGTCGAGGAAGAGGAGGACAAGGTAGAGGAATAAGAGGCTGAGGGCCTCGTCATACATAGGAAAGAACCAGTCATGAAAATTCATATCACTCAGAGCACTCTCACAACTGTCAAGGTCAGAGGGGAAGAGATAAGAGATGGACCAATAAGTCCAATATTCAATGTAACTACTACAAGAAGTATGGCCACTATGAAAAAGAATGCAGAAAGAAGCAATTAGATCATAACAATGGCAAATCCAATGTCTCTAAAGAAGAAGAAGGATCATCACAAGTTATGTTCATCTCCTATCAAGCAACCGAAGAACATTGCAGCTCATATTTATGTCTATTAGATAGTGGTTGCAACAATCACATGACAGGTAACAAGTCACTTTTCTCTAGGTTTGATTCCTTTGTTGTCACAAATAACAAGCTAGGAGATGACTTTTTGGTTCCAACAAAATGAAAACGTATTGTTCATGTATTTACAAAGCAAAATGAAAAGAAGTTTATTCATGAGTTTTTTTATGTATCAAATCTGAATGTCAAAATGATCAATATAGGTCAATTACTTCAGAACAAGTATGATATTCAATTTATGATACATACGGTGCCATTTATGATAGACCCTCCAGTGGGAGACTCATAGATAAAGTTGAAATGACCAAGAATATAATATTTCCTCTCAGTCTCAAAAGTGCCAACCTTCCACATTCTGTAGCCCATATTGTTTCTAGTCTAGATTAAACCTAGTTATGGCACTATATATTCAGTCATCTTCCCTTAAAGAGTCTCAATATACTACACAAACAGTCCATGGTCAAGGGGTTACCAGTTATACATAAACAATCCAAATCCTGTGAGGATTGTATCATTGGGAAACATCAAAGGGACAACTTCCCCACTTCGACATCTCGAGCCAAAGAACATATTGAGATAGTTCATACAGACCTCTATGGACCCATGCAAACCCACTCCATAGGAGGTAGCTTTTATTTTTTGACATTTAATGATGATTTTATCAGGAAAATATGGATTTATTTCGTCAAGAACAAATCAGAGACCTTCTCCAGGTTCAAAGAGTTCAATGCCCTAACTGAGAATCAGTCTAGAAAGTTCATTAAAGTGCTTAGATCAGATGATGGAGATGAATATGATTCACACGAGTTTACAGTTTTTTACAAGCAATATGGCATCCAAGTATAGTTCAACACCAGACACACTCCACAACATAATGGAGTTGTTGAACGAAAGAATCAGACCATCATGAACATGGCCCGTAGCATGTTGTCACACAAGAAGCTATCAAATGAGTATTGGGCTGAAGCTATTGCATGATCATTCTACTTTCTCAACATATCACCCACAATGAGTGTCCAAGACAAGATTCCTGAAGAATCCTGGAGTGGCACTAAGACTAGTGTTGCACATCTATGAGTTTTTGGTTCTATTGCATTTGCTCATGTACCTGATGAGCTCAGAAGAAATTTGGATAAGAAGAGTGAGTAGTGCATTTTCATTGGTTACAGTGAACAACACGAGGCTAACAAGTTGTATAATCCTATCACCAAAAATATTGTGGTGAGAAGAGATGTGAAGTTCCTTGAAGAAAAATGTTGGAGTGATCCTTCAGACATACAAGAACAAGAAAGTTCATATCTATCAGAATTCCAAGATTGGAAGTACAACAACAAAAAGAGTCCACCTTAGAACCATAACACTAGAAGTTCGAAAGACTTATATGAGCATACTCTTGTTATTCATGAGCAACTTTAGTATGCTATGTTTTCCTGTCAGCCCACATATTTTGATGAAGCAGTAAAGGATGAGCAGTGGGTACAATCAATGAATGAAGAGATTAATGCTATTGAGAAAAACCAAACTTGGGATCTTGTTGATATCCAGGCGGAAAAAACCAGTATTGGAGTCAAATGGGTCTATAAGACCAAATTGAATGAAAAAGGAGAGCTTGAAAAGAATAAGGCAAGGTTGGTTTCCAAAGGATATGAATAGAATTATGGTGTAGATTATGATGAAACATTTGCTCCCATATCAAGGATGGATACACTACAACAAAAACTGGATTTAGCGCCCGATTTTAGTGTAATTTTTTCCCAATTTTGATGAACAATCTGGCACTAAACCTGGCGCTATTGTACAATTTCATAAAACGCCATCTATTGCATCTTTTTTCCTGCCCTTTTTAACATCTCCATTTTTGCACCCAATTTTTTGCATCTTTTGTTACGCCCTTATTTGCACCCAATTTTGCATCTTTTTTTGCGTCATTTGTTACATCCTTGTTTGCACCTAGTTTGATGCTTACTTTTGCATCCAATGTTGCGTCTTATCTTGCTCCTAGTTTTTCATCGAGTCTTGCACCATGTTTTGCATCAAATTATGTGTCCAATTTTGCATCTAGCGTTACATCTAGCTTTGCATCCAATATTGCATCTTGTTTTGCATCCAATTTTACTTATAATGTTGCATCCCCTTTTGCGTCTAATTTGCATCTTGTTTTACATCTTTTTTTGTATCCATGTTTGTTCCTGATGTTTTATCTCGTTTTATGTCATATTTTGCATCTAGGTTTGCACCTAGTGTTGCATCCTGGTTGATGTCTTTTTTTGCATCTATGTTTGAGTCCAATGTTGCACCCAGTGTTGTGACTGGTTTTGCAACCATGTTTGTATCTAATATTGCATCCAATTTTGTGTCCAATGTTGCATCCCATCTTGCATTCAATCTTACGTCTAGTTTTACATCCAATGTTTCATCCCATCTTGCATCCAATATTGTGTCTCATTTTAAGTTTTTGTTTGCGCCAAGTGTTGCCTCCAGTTTTGCACCTGGTGTTATGCATGGTTTTATGTCCATCGATACACCATATTTTGTGCCCAATTTAATGTCCAATTTTACACCTAGTTAGGAGTCCACTTTTGCATCTACTGATGTGTCTATTTTTGGGCCTAGTATTGCATCTAGTTTTGAGTCATTAATTGTGTCTAGTGTTGAGTCTTTTTTTGCATCCAATTTTGCGATTAGTGTAACATCCATTTTTGTGTCCACATTTGCGTCTGACATAAGGTCCACTTTTGTGTTTTGTGTGATGTCTACTTTTACATCATCTTTTGCATTTAGTGTTGCGTCTAATATTGCATCAATATTGCACTACTACATTTTTTACCTTTAGAAATACATTGCAATATCATTAGGGCATGGAGGAATCGAACCACTGACCTCCTGCTTATAAACCAGGTGCTCTTCCATTGAGCTAGAACCCTTTAAGTCAAACCTTGTTCCATAACAAACAGCTCGGCTTTGGCAGCAAGCTGAGTTTGACTGATGAGTTAGAGTCAAACTCCGTGATTTTTTCAACTATGAGATCATTCAAAACCAAAATCATGAAGTCACAGCAATACCTTAGAGTGGATGACAAGATATCATGAGTAACTACATCATAAAGATCTTGCATAGCTTTCATAGCCTTTTTTGCTAGATCAGGTTTCTCTTCATGCATCTGCTCAAATAAAACATTGTAACCATTATGCTTTTACAAACGCAAAAATTCAAATAGAAATTGAAAATCTGTTTCTTTCACGGATACTGTGATTACTATGACTTTGGCCCTTTCTTGCGATAAAAGTATGAAACAGCACTTGAAAACAAAACCATATGCAACTAGCAGAAAAAAATTGTTTCCAATAAGTTTATGGCACTAATACTACCAAAACGCAATTTTCATCATTACCGGCATCTAGAAGTCATGAATTTTGAATTCCATTGAATGTAATAATAATCTGAAGAACTCTTGCAAAATCACTTTCTCATAATAATTGCTATCGAATATATTAGACTTTTTTATATATAGTCTAAAATATGGACATACCTATATAGTCTAAATTATGGACAGACAAATGTACAGAAAAGAGAAAATTATTCTTTAAACAAAAACTAAATTAACAAAACCTCAAAAGAAGTCCCAGATAAAAGGTACCAAATTTCAATAATCCAAACTTACCAGAAGGCCAGTCAATATTGTCATTCTTGATAGTAGAAGAGGAAGCTTATCAATTACCATGGAGCAACTCACATTGTTATTGTATGACAACATTATCATAAAAATTCCTTTTAGATCACAACAGAGCTTCATGATTTATAATAATAAAGAGCAAAACATGTATGCCTGAACAGCATAAAAGTGGAAATTGGAAAAACGATGATAATTAGATGACAAAAGTGATCATAAGTATCATTCCAATAAACTGCCAACTGCTAGCAAGGATGGGCTGGGAGTAAATGATGCAGAATCTGCAAGCGGGCATGAAGATGATGCTCTATTTGGAGATTTGTTTTCAAAGGCTAGCAGGCAAGTAGTCATCTCTGATGGACATGAACAGCCCTGCTCTACAAATGACAGTGTTTC
Organism: Pseudotsuga menziesii; assembly: GCA_001517045.1. NCBI lineage: Eukaryota > Viridiplantae > Streptophyta > Pinopsida > Pinales > Pinaceae > Pseudotsuga > Pseudotsuga menziesii. Next base: position 22,622 of record LPNX010728004.1, read on the forward strand.
TGACTCCAGTAATATTCCTTTACAAGGAGTTGTTGAAGTGTTTAGTTTTATTAAAGAGTGCATTTTTTTCTCTGGATTGGCATTATTCTATTTACAAAGAAGCCTGTCACCAACTTAATGAAGAACATGTCAGTGCTCTTTTACGAATGCTACAGCCACAGCTTTCAGTTGATGAAAGAATGGAGGGGGCTAGTGTTTCAGATATGTCCTATGAAAAACACTTCCTTGGACATTTTCACAAAGCATGCTTTAACTTGTTACATGAACTTGTTATGAGGCGTGCCTTATCCATCGAACTTGAAGAACACCTAGTAAATCAAGTTCTGAAGGTAG
>LPNX010728004.1:36284-52965 GCA_001517045.1 Pseudotsuga menziesii
ATATCCCGAATGAAACCCCAAGACCCTCTTAAACGCAAAATTAGTAGATCCCAGATCAGGGTTTTCAATGCCTTGATCCTTAGAACAATCTAAAACAATTAAGATCCCAAGGCCTGTGCCATTCCATTACAAACCTTCCCTCCATGGCCTCTCATGTCTAACCCTTCCCTCCAAAGCCTCTTAATTTTGGAGACTTTCATTGTTTTAGTTTTTATTTTTATTTAATCTTTAATATTAAAGATATTATATATAATTATAATATGTTTATATATATTAAATTTATTATAAGATATATTAACTTATTATATAAATGCAAATAATATAAATTAAGCATATGAATATACTTAACTATAATATATTAATATTACATATTAGCTACAATATATAATAATTATATGATCCCTTTCTAAGAGGAAATTCACTAATGGAAAATTGCAATTTTGACAATACTTTTTTATAGTTCACTAAAATTTAACATTACAGATGTATTTAGAGACCCCCTAGAAATGGGTCTTTGAATCCATCTACGCAACGTTAAAATCTAGTAAATTGTAACACTATGGCACTAGTTTGAATTTCATGACATCTATTTTATTCTATCAGAGAACTCAATAAAGAGCATGTGTTCTTGCTCAATACACATAAGGGGATTCCAAGTTGTTGAGTTGTGACACATGATATTAGGTCATTGTCAAAATAGAAAGATGATATTTGGTCTTTTTCGAAATGGAAAGGTGTTTTGTTGTATGGGTCGTGTTTTTGTCATGTGTCATTCTTTTGTGTTTTTCTTGTGTTTATTTGTTTTTTATATGGTTTTGTTATTTATTTTATATTTAATAATGTATAGATATATTATAATATATAGATATGTGTGTTTATATATCATAATATAACAATATAATGTGTTTGGCGTCATTATATATACGATAATAATATTAACCAGTATGTATTTTATATATATTAATTTGGTCAATTCATGTTGAGTTGTGACAATACATTATTAATTTATTAAATTCGAACACTGCCGATGGATTCAGAGACTCCCTTAAGGGGATCTCTAAATCCATCTGCAGTGTTAGAATTTAGTAAAATGTACAAATGCATTATCAAATTAGTAATTTTTTCCAGTGTCGCAGTGGCACAACTAAAAATAACCAAATAAATGACCAATTGTTATCTAGTCATTTGAAGTCTACATATCCTATGATCAAATTTGGTCATTTATCTTGGTCATTTTTAGTTGGTTTCTATCCCATGACCAAAAGTGGTAATTTATCTTGGTCGTTTTTAGTTAGCTCACTTAGAATTATCAATTTTGGTCATTTGTTCCTTTCAGGAGACTGTGGTGACCAAAATTTTTGGTCTCTTGGTCACTAATCTCTCATTTTCCACTAGTGTATGTTCAACATCTGGGTGTAAAACTGGATGCAAAAGTGGATAAAAACATGGATGCAAAAAAGGACGTAAACATGGATGCAACAAAAGTAGGTGCAAAAGTGGGCGCATAATGGGGTGCACCAAAAATGGATGCAAAAGGTGATGCAAAAGTGGATGCAAAAAGTGATGCAAACGTTTAAGCAAAACATGATGAAAAAAGTGGCGCAAAATTGGATACAACCATGATGTAAAATTGGATGCGAAAGTGGATGCAACAAAAGTAGATGCAAAAGTAGTTGTAACACCAAACGCAAAACCTGATGCAAAAGTGGATGCAAAAATGGATGCATAAAGGGATGCAATAATTGATGTAAAATTGGATACAAAAAAAGATGCAAACTTGGATACAAAAAAAGATGCAAACTTGGATGCAAAAGTTGAAGCAAAAGTGGGTGTAAAAGTAGGCACAAAAATGGGTGTGAATTGGGACGCGACAAAAGTGGATTCAAAAGTGGATGCAATAGTAGATGCAAAAAAAGACGTAAACATGGATGCAAAATGGGATGCAAAGAGGGATGAAAATGTGGGTGCAAATGGGGACGAAAAAATGGATGCAAAAGTGGACGCAAAAGTGGATGCAAAATTGGTTGAAACAAAATGAGATGCAAAACTAGACTCAAAAGATGATGTAAAATTTGATGCAAAACTTGGCGCGGGAAGGGATGCAAAAAAAGAAGCAGAAGTGGATGCAAAAGTGGATGTAAAAAAGGATGCAAAAGTGGATGAAAACAAGGGCGTAAAAGTTGAGGCAAACATGGACGTAAAAGGGGGCGCAACAAGAGTAGATGTTCAAACTAGGCGCAAAATTAGGTGCAAAACTAGGCTCAAAACCTGTCGCAAAACCTGATGCAAAACCTGGCGCATAACCAGGTGCAAAACCCGGTGCAAATTACGTCGCAATTTGCGCCATATTTAGAAAAAGGACGCAAAAAAGGCCTAAAATAGCACCAACCCATGAAATTGCACCATTTTGTCCAAAAAATGAAGAAAAATACACTGAAAGATGGTCTAGACGCAAAAATGGATGCAAAAAGAGACGCTAAATCCAGTTTTTGTTGTAGTGATACTATCAGAGTTGTACTTGTCATGTTTATCAAATGAATGTTAAATATGCCTTTCTCAATGGTATTCTTTAAGAAGAAGTTTATGTAGACCAACCACCTGGATATACTGTCAAAGTTCATGAAAAAAAATTGTTTAAGCCGAAAATGACCTTGTATGGTCTAAAACAAGCTCGACGAGCTTGGTACAATAGGATTGACTCCTATCTCATCAACAATGGGTTCAACAAAAGCAACAATGAGCCCACTCTATATGTAAACAAATGAGCAGGGTAACATGTTGATTGTATGTCTTTATGTTGATGACATGATTTACACCGATAATTTAATGCTTGAAGAATTCATTGTAGTCATGAAAAAGGAATTTGAGATGATTGATCCAGGTTTGATGAAGTACTCCCTTGGTCTGGAAGTTACTCAAACTGATCTAGGTATTTTTATTTGTCAGCATAAGTATGCTACTGATATTTTACAGATATTCTGAATGGATAAATGTAAACTAGCAAAAACCCCCATTTCTCTAGGAACCAAGTTAACAAAGATTGGTGATGGACCAATAGTAAATTCTACACTCTATAAAAGAATGGTAGGCAGTTTATTTCTATGTCACATTATCGGTGACCTTGTTTAAAAACAATACATCGTCTGAAAACTTTACAAGGGCTCACTAGTAAAAGACCCAAATACATAAATGATTCTATAAGTCGTTCGTCTTCTAGGAAAATCTCACAATATCGTATCCGACTATAAGAGAAACAAAAATTGCGCTTTCATTACGGACTAATGGAGCGAAAATTACTGAAATATGTTTGTATTGCTAGAAGAGCCAAGGGATTAATGGACCAGATCCTATTGCAATTAATTGAAATGCGTTCAGACAATATTATTTTCTGATTGGGTATGGTTCCCACCATTCCCAAAACTAGACAATTAGTTAATGTATTTGATGGCAACTAGACTTGATTTGATGTATGCTGTCAATCTTATTTCCATATTTATGGAATCTCCCAAAGACTCTCACTGAAAAGTTGGAAAAAGAATTCTAAGATATGTTGCAGGCACACTTGGATATGGCCTTTGGTACACTCATTCACCAAACAATACTCTCACAGGGTACAATGACAATGATTTTGCTAGAAGTATTGATGATAGGAAAATCACATCTGGTTATGCTTTTCATTTGGGTGTGAATATGATCTCTTGGGCATATAAAAAACAACTCATTGTCAGCATGTCTTCTGCATAATCAAAATATGTAGCAGACACCACAGCAGCTTGCCATGTAGTTTGGCTAAGAATACTTTTAAAGGATATGGGATAGACTATAAAAGATCCAACTTCTATTTTTTGTGATAATAGCTTTGCAATACAGTGGTCCAAACATAATGTATTTCATAGAAAAAGCAAACACATTGACACTCACTATCATTTCATTTTTGAGTTAGTCAATGATGGACAAATTTATTTACAGTTTTGTGGCTCTAAGGAGGTGTTGGCTGATATGTTCACCAAACTATTGGGAACAACTGCATTTGAATATTAGAGAGAGCACTTAGGCATTGAGAGTGCTTAAGATGTTTAAGATTAAGGGACTGCGTTGATTTAGTCAACTTATCTTGTTTAGTGACCCATAGTATTTTCCAGCCAATAATATTTACCCATAGTACTGTTGTGATATAACCCTATAAATAGTTGACTCTATGTTTGAATTATCAGTCTCCTTCCGAGGAAAGGATTGTTATTATTGAAACTGTCGTGTACAGGCAATTAGATGTCTAAACATAATTTTTGGAAATACTTCCGGGGATGCCCCATTCACAGCTTTCGATCTATCCGTGTGCGTCGAATTATCTCCGTAATTTTCTAAAGTTTGAGCTTCAGTTTCTGGTGGGTCTCATTATTGCTGCAATAATATATGAAGTTTTGCCATATCAAGCAGTGAGATTATAGAGACGCCATTTGTGAAAATGATTTTTAGTTTGTTCATTTTCAGTGTAATTACTTACAGAATATGCGTAGATTATATGCAAAAATGACTTTTAGTTTGATCATTTTAAGTGGAATTATGCAAACAATATACATCATTAACCCCCGTGTATTTAAACCCTTGTCAAATACATGACTGGCTTTCCTTGAAAGCGTTGTGGGAGACATGGGTTGACTTTATAGTAAATGGTATCCGTAGTATCCGGTAAGCCATGCACATCCATGGCTAGCCAAGTTACCGACATCCATCTCTGAAGCAACCGAGGATGATGCTATGCCACCAAACGCTTGATCATGGGGATCCGATTTACGATTGATCCCACTTACCACAGATTTTGTAAATAATTGTATTTTCATTGAAAAATATCTTAAATTATATACACATGTCAAAATAAAATATTATCCATTTATTTTTTGAAATGTTAAAAGTTAGCAAAATATCATTTGTAGTTTTAATAAACTACCATAATAGCCTCAATTGTTATAGCCTAGTTGGTTTGGCTCTAGTTGACAAGTTATATTTAGGTTAAAGGTGAGGGGTTCAATTTAGTAGGCCATTAAGGTAGTTCAATCTTCAAAAAAGAACTAACATAAGAGGTAGGGTAGCTCAATCTTCAAAAAATAACTAACATAACATGTTAATTTCTCGTAGATGTTCACCAATATGCCACTAGTTAAGTAACATGAACAAGTTATTTGTTATTTGTTAGTTGTAATGATCTATTGTCTATACCTTAGCTACTGGTTATCACCCACCTTCTTGAGAGGTTGTTTGCTTGCATGATACCAGTTATTTTTTATCATGATTGTTTATTTCAAATTTGGAATAACACCCATAACATCAATTTGGATAGTACACTTGTCTTATCCTCCTACAATATGGGAAAATCATGATTGCTACTCCACCCCAAATTTTAAAATATAAGCACATATCGGTGTAAAAACAATAATAAACACATTTTCTATTTTCAAATGTAATTATGCTATAGTTGGTGAAAGGAGCATGAGGGATCATCATGGACTTTGAAGGAAAATTTGTGAAATCTTTTGCTTGGGGGTTGGGAAGGAAAACAAACAACTAGACATAATGGTTGGCCCTTCTACAAGGAATGAAGATCGTGGTTGGTCTAAATATCTCAAGTCTTCTAGTCTTTGGTGACTCAATAATAGTAATTCGAAAGATGAGAAGACCATACAAGGAGAATGTATCATCTTATGGAAGAATTTAGAAGTGGCTTTGGAATCTTCCTCTTTTAAACTCTAAGGATTTTTACACGTCAAGCATGAAAATAATGAGTTTGTAGACAAAAGGGAAAATCAAAGAGCAATACAGCTCAATCAAGGAACAATAGTCCTCGATGATCAACCCTCGACAAAAAAATGGATTCCATGACAAACCCTTTAAAGAGTGTAGGTAATGAAAGCGATGCATCAAGTGGATCTCAAAATTTTGTTGCTATGGTAGAAACCCGAGGTTTGTCTCGCCTAGGGAGAAATTATGGTTGTTCCATGATGAACCCAACTTCAATAATATGTAGGTGGGGACTCTCACGTCTTACACCCTCGGGAAACATTCCCAAGATCTAGAGTATGTGGAACGAAATCAGATGTACATGCATGCAATGTAGTTAATAGGAAAGAAGGGAGTGTTGATTGTGGCATTAAGGCCACTATTTTCACGATTATCTTCATCCTGAATTTAGTTTAGGCTCAGATAAGTGAGGTTTGGTTGTTAGTCTTGGTTCATAGCATTATGGAATCCATTCGCGACTCGAAGATTGTGCAAGATTTTCATTTAGAGGGCTTCTTTGTGGACAATCTCTTTAGAGAAATATCTTTGCATATAAGTGGAATAAATCCCTTTTGTCCATGAAACAACCAGAAGGATTACATTAAATAGAAGGAAATAGCTGGTCTATACGCTAAAGAAGTCCCTTTATGGTGCAAAGTAATCTCCAAGAATGTAACATACCTATAACTGAAAAATAAATATTTATTATTTATTTCAGTTAAAATATTATGTTAAATTTATTGTAATGTTTATGACCAAGTGGGTCAAGGATGATTGTAATTGAAGAATTATTTATTTTATTAATTAATAAAAGGAGACACCTATCCAGGGGAGACTGTTAAATGAGTGTTCACTTGCCCACCAAGAGGAAAGAGCAGTTGTAGAAGGCTAGTTGACAAATGGAAGCACTAGCATTTCACTTTCCAGTTGTTACAGGAGCATAATCCCTAAAAAAGTGGTCATGTTCCCTGAGAGGGGGAACTGAGCCGATGGCTCATTTAATTCCAAAATTGAACCAAAGACCTATGAAATCTTATATAAACCATCAAATTGACAAGGAGGTTCACCACTCATTCTTTTTTCTGAGAGAATGAACCTTGTGACTGCTACAAACTAAAAGGTCAGGCACAGAAGGAATTTGATGAGGGGATAACTAAAGTGATTTGTTGATTTAAGTATGCTATTGAGTGTTTTGTTGCAGACGTCTGTTGTATGGCAGAGATCTTCGTCTTAGTGGTTCAGTGAACAGGCTCAAGGGTCCTAAGCAAGTAACTTTGGCTGCTTCAGGAGAAGGTTGGGTGGAACATTCTCTCGTTGGTGTTTGTCCCCTTTCTGCATTCTATCAAGGTTCAATTGCTATTTAATTTCTAAATCTGTACTTTCATTTGGAATATGCTCAGGAAACTGTAATTAGGATGATTGAATATATTATAATCTCTTTATCTGAGTGCTGTTAGGAACACTACGTTTATTAGTTTTAAATTGAATGGATAGATCTAGTGGTTTAGTATTCTCTGTAAAAGTATTTCATAATCCAAACAATGTTTTTTTTAGTACCAGTTTTAGATTGTTTCTACATGTATTAACAAACTATTAAAATGTTAGTAATAGGGATATAATTATGTAGACTAAGCTTAAATCAAGTAAATTTTGTAACACAGTAAGGACTGGTAAATGTACCATAGTAAACAAAACATAGAGACCTGGTATAGTATAGATATTTCATATATATATAAGAATAGAACCATGTTTATAGCATTGTAAACTATTTAGGGTTAAAACCTAAAATAATATTATACATAATTAAACATAAGTTGGAACTTATCTAATGTTCAGATCCAAGTTTCCTCCTTAATACTTTTGTTTACAGTAATCTTTCCAGGATAAGTGTCATGTCGCTTTAAAACAAACTCTAGAATTAATCTAGAATAACCAGGGTTCTAAATGAACAGTAATAACTAAGCTAGTTTCACATAAGGGAATATTAAGCTCAATTTCTTAACGATTAAATTCTTTAATAACACCAAGTCGAGATTATTGACAGACAGTAGCACTGATTATAGGCTTCATGTCAGGCTGGTGTTGTTTCTGCAGTATTTTGCTTACAAAAGGAAGTTACAGACAACCTTAGGGATTATTTAATTTCGAAACAGTAGTGTTATTTAAACACAGTATAAATTATTTTCAACAAGTAATGGAAGTTTACCTACAGTATCATTGCTTATTAAGATTATTTTAAACAAAGTTAAAAGTTAAAAACATTCTCAGTCTTTAAATAAAACGACGAAACCCTAGGATCTTTTTATAACTAAAGTCGTTACATCTACTCAGTCAACTGGCCTTATGGCCTTTTATTTTTTATAAGCCGAAAGAACATAAAACGAGGCTTCACGACCAATCCATCATCTTATAAGTATTTCCCAAAACCCTACTAACTATCGAATGAATAAAAACGATTATATAATGACTAAATCGATATTTAAAAACCATAACTACAAAACGCATCTCGTTATCCAATTTAAACAATAATAATTAATGTAAATGGCGGGCGCTGTATTTTTTTAAGTAAAGGAATCTTATGTCCACATTATGGATCTTCCTAACCCACACATAATTAATTAATAGTTAAAGTATTTTGACAGAGGCCTTATGGCTATCTCCTCCAATTATTTACCATAGCAAATCCTTCTAGTCATAATTACTATGCAAACTAAAAAACATCGAGTAAGACTGATACACAAATTCATATTTGATGCTGAATTATTGGCAGGTCTAAACAAACCAGATATTTTACGGCTTTTTCCTCATAAGGGTTTTTATGCCACGACCATAATATTTAGGTTAACTGCTATTGTAAATCAAAAAATGAAGTTTGGGCGGTAAAACAACCTTGAAATTTATTAACATATTCAAACTCTTTCACTTTTACATTTGGGCTTCACTATGAAGATAGTTTTACAACCTGTAAATAAAATAGAAGACTTGATAAACGGAATGGAATTCTTGCTAATGCGCAACATCCATTTGTTAAAGAAAAGAAATGAGTTTTCACCAAACCTCGCGAGCATTGTTCCACATTATAGCCATTATGATATCAAACCCAGTAACAAAATTTCGGTAGTGGCTTGTAAATCCCAAAGACAAATCTACAGAGTAAAGGCTAATGACCACATTGTTGTGCACTGTTAACCAACTAAGCTATGAAGCCCTCATGGGTCAAACAAACTGAAGGTTTGTACTATATAGATACAACTGGAAGAAACAAAATATAAATATTTTTAAATACCTTATCTTCCAAAAGAAACTGGCATAGTCGCAAGACTCCACAGACAACGATTTATTTACATTCTAGAATATACGCAATCACTATTTTTAAAAATAAACTGAGTTGTAGTATCGAAACCCTTATGGGTTCTTATAGTATTAAACAAGTTTGGGCATTAAAAAAAAGAATATACAGAGTGGAATATTCGTTTAAAGACTCCACGGGTGATAAAAGCAGCCTTACAGTAACGCTACATACTATACCAAATTCATGTTACCACTTTCATAACAAAGTCATGTTAAGTCCCGAAACCTCAGAAATTCTTAATAGAGACCAAGAGACCCAGTAAGCCACCATAATATAAGACTATGAGTCTTACTGGTTGAAGGTCTCCTCAGTCAATATCCAACATAGACCTCATTGTAGAGGGCCGCTCTATTACCTCCTGCATACACAAATTTCAAAGGTTAAAATAAGAAAAGAAAGATGATCTTAAAAGATGTATTTTAAAAATACAGAGTAAAATTTTAACATTACCTTATTAGAACCAGACAGAGTCACCCCGCCTTCTCTAGTTTTAATGTTTTGAACTACAACCGCTATTGAATCAACCTCGGGTAGGTTTCTAAAGGGATGAGGTCCGAGCTCTTTTCTTCCTCCATCTTTGTTCTCTATCAGGAGTGTTACAGTGTCAAGAAGTAAGAATTTGAGAGCGTTTACAGGATTATCATAAAAACCAAACAAGACTCCATCAAAATGACGGTTGCAACTTTCGAGGTTCTCTAAAAACCTAGGGATTCACTTTATGTCCTTTTTCCACAAAGGAGTAGTTTTAATACAATCACATGGATGGCACAAGGATTGAGTTATGACTCATCCTTCGTTTGCATTTGTCACCATCGAAGGATTAATGCCTAATTCAACCATCACATAAACTTCAGAACCAAATTTGATGGTTAATTCCTCACCTTGGAGTTTAAAGCATATGATTTAACTTTGTAGTATAGTATGGACTAGGAACAAGTGGTGTTATAAAACCTTGGTGGCCCTTTTTGTTGTGAGCTTGAATTCTTGTAGTCTAGGATTCATTTTCAAAGTCAAGGGTGAACTCTTCAACCTACACCTAGGAAAGACGACTTTTCATGCGTTATCCTAGGAGGCTAAGTAAGACTACGATACTTACTTATCAACTCTTAATAAACTGAAGAAAAACAACAAACGTTTTCTACGAGAGTACTTGCAATAGTATGCATAAAAGTAGTGTGTGCCACAATTTATTAGCAACCAATTTGTATGACATAGTATTGACCAAAGATCATAAGAAATAATATTAACGATGAACTTTAAACATAATATATAAATCTTGCAGATTACTAAATCCCTTATCTTTACGACAGAAGTCTAAGAAGTATAACATCTCTCTAAATATTTTGTTGGAACTTCTAATGTTACATGTAGTAAATAATTTTTATTTATTTATGAAATCTAGGGATGTTACATAGTGGTATCAGAGCCAGGTTTCCAAACACTCGGTCTAATTGGCTCACTTGCATACAAGTAAGAAAACTAATATACTAATTATATTTGCATTTATTTCTGTATAGAAATATAAAATATGTTTTGGAGGAAAATGGAAGGTGTTGAAGCATTTTCTCAAAATGGTTCTCAACATAACAATACTGACAACTTTTATGTAGATCTGAACAATCCAGAGTTACTACAGATAGTTAAGGAGTTAAAATAGGAACTGCAAACTGTAAAAATAGACAATGAAAGAATTCTGGAAATGAAACAAATGTTACTAGACAATATGCATAACAGAGGAAAAGATAAGCGAAATGTTTATGAAACTAATTCTGAAACAACGTCTTAGAAACATAAAGGAAAGTAAGCAAAATATTCCGACAGTGAATCTTCTTCAGAGGTTAAGGAAAGGCCATGTAAGGGAAGGTATAAATACATAAGTGACAGTAGTGAAAGTGACCATAAACCTAGGAGAAGGAAGTATAAACCCTAAGAAGAAATTTTTGGGGAATTCAAAAAAATAATGCCTCCCATGTTTAATGGGAAAGTAGAGAAAGGTGAAGAAGCAGAAGCTTGGTTGTGAGGAATGAAGAAACATTTCCATATTTACAACTATTCTGACAGACTAAAGGCCAAGATGACTATTTAAAATTTGACCGAAAAAGCTAATATCTGGTGGCAAGATATAAAAAGGGTAAAAAATATTAAGGAAAAGTACTTAACGTGGAGAGTTTTTAAAAAGTATTTTAAAAGAATTTTTTTATCTTAACAATACTACGAGGAAAGAGCTAAGGAATTCTATGAACTAAAATTAGGTTCAATGTACATGAAGGAGTTAAGCAGTAAATTTCTAAGCCTGTGAGGATATGTACCTTACATAATAGATGAAAAGCCTAAAAAACAACAATTTTTAAGCTATCTTCCTACTAGCTTCAAAGACAGGATTGTGTTTGATAATCCGAAAACTTTGGAGGAAGCTATGAGAAAGGATGATTTCTATTATGAACAGAGTAAGAAAAGGGAAAGTTTACCTAATTGGAAGATAAAAAAGACAACTCATTTTGACCAGAAAATAAGAGGGTTTAAGTCAAATAAGAGTTTTGGGAGTAAATCTCAGAATTTCTCCAAGAATAGCTATTAGAAAAATGATTTTAAGAATAAAGTACCACAGAATACTGCAGCACTAAAAGGCAGGGATATGCCTAACGAATTTGTTAAAAATAATGAACAAAGGGAACCTATCAAATGATTGGAATGCCGAGGACCAGATTATGCCAAGTACTGTCTGAACCGGAAGGGGAACTTCAACAACATACACACTATCCAGGAAGATAAAATAGTTGGAGATGTGGCAAATGAGATGCCCAAGATAAATGCAGCTCTGGAGAACCAACATGCAGATCATCAGACTTCCATGGTGGAAGTGCAATGTATGATACAAAACCATTGTGTTTCCATCTTGATTGATCCAGGTGCTAGTTTAAGTTATATATCTCCTAGCATAATGGAAAAGTGCAGCTTATCTTTAAAAAAGTTTGAAAAATCATGGCTGGTCCAGTTAGCTACATAAACTAAAAGAAAGGTGATAAATTATGTTGAAAGTTGTAATTTGATTATGATTTTGTTTGAAACTCAGGTCAAGTTAAATGTGTTACCATTAGGATCCTATGATGTCCTGATAGAAATGGATTGGTTGGAAAAACACTAAGTGATTTTAAACTATTTTCAGAAAACTTTTACTTGTTTAAATAATGAAGGAGAAATAATTACTGTCACAGGAATACCTAGTAAAATCTTTGTTAGACAAATCTCAGCCTTGTAGATGAAAAAGGTTGTAAGAAAGGGCTATAAAGTCTTTGTTGTACACATAATAAATAATGAACAAATTGGTAAAGAAGATAAACCAGAATTTGAGGATATTCTGATCCTACAAGATTTCATGGATGTATTCCCGAAAGAATTCCAAAATTACCTCCCAAGAGATATCTGGATTTTACAATCGAATTAGTTCTAGGAGCGGTACCTAACTCGAAAGCTCCCTATCGAATGAATATCTTAGAGATGAATGAATTAAAATTATAATTACAAAAGTTAATAGATAAAAATTATGTAAGACCGAGTGCATCTCCTTGGGGAACATCGGTCCTTTTTGTTAAAAAGAAAGACAATACTTTAGGTCTATGTATATACTACCGTCAACTTAATAAAATGAAAATTAAGAATAGGTATACTATGCCCCGCATTGATGATAGATTTGATCAAATATGTGGAGCAAGGATATTCTCAAAGTTCGACTTAAGATCTAGGTATCACCAAGTCAAAATTAAAGATGAAGACATCTTTAAAACTGCCTTCATGACAAGATACATGCACTATGAATTTGTGGTTATGCCCTTCAGGCTAAGAAATGCATTAGAAAACTTTATGTGCTGAATGAATAGTGTCCTAAGTAAGTTCTTAGACAAATTTGTAGTCATCTTTATAGACGCCATATTAATATATTCTAAAACAAAAGAAGAACACGATGAACATCTACATATAATACTACAAGTGTTAAGAGAACATCAACTATATGCTAATTTTAACAAATGTGAATTTTATAAAGATACGATACAATATCTAAGGCACGTAATATCTAAAGAAGGGATATCGGTAGACCCGAAAAAAATAAAGGCTATAATTGATTGGCCTGTTCCTAAGGACGTAACTGATGTATGATCCTTTATGGGAATAACAAGTTATTACAGAAAATTTATTGAAGGATTTTCAAAAATTGCAAATCCTATAACCTCATTACAGAAAAAATGTAAGAAATTTGTTTGGGATAGAAAATGCGAAGACAGTTTTAATAAACTAAAATTATTATTAACCACTGCACCCATTCTAAAAATAGCACATCCAGACAAAGATTTCGTCGTATGCAATGATGCATGCAACAGAGGTTTGGGTGGAGTACTGACACAAGAAGGTCATGCAATTGCGTATGAATCAAGAAAGTTAAAAACTCATGAAAAGAATTACACAACTTATGACTTAGAGTTGGCTTCCATAATCCATGCTTTAAGAATGTGGTGCCATTGCTTAATAGGTAAAATATTTGTGCTAATTTCTGATAACATAAGCCTAAAATATCTGTTTGATCAGCAAAATATAAATGCGAGGCAAGCTAGATGGCTAGCTTCCCTTAGCGAGTAATGATTTCGAAATCAAACGCATTAAAGGGAAAGAAAATAAAGTGGTTGATGCCTTAAGAAGAAATACAGTAACAATTTTTGTAGCCTCCATTAGCAATTATAAAATTGATTTAAAAGATAAATTGGAAGAAGGAATAGAGAGGGACCAAGAATACCGGAGTTTAAAAGAAAAGGTAACTCAGAATGTATCCGAAAATATAATTACAGATTACAGTTTTAATGAAAAAGTTCTAATACTGTATAAAAACAGACTTTATGTGCCAAATATACCGAAAGTTAAACTGTTGATTTTGAATGAAATACACAAAAGTCCTTATTCTAGACATTCGGGGTATCAAAAAATGATAACCATGTTCAGAAAATAGTACTTTTGGCCTAATATGAAAAATGAAGTTGTTGAATTTTTGTTTAGGTGTATAGAATGTTAGCAAGTTAAAGCTGAACATCAACACCCAGCAGATCTCTTACAACCATTACCAATTCCAAATTGGAAATGGGAATTCATTAGGGTTGATTTTGTAACTGGCTTACCTAAAAACCAGAAACAAAATGATTCAATAATAGTAGTTTTGGATAAACTAAGTAAAGCAACACACTTTATACTTGTTAAAACAACTTATAAAGAAGCTAACATTGCTGACATCTTCATGAAAGAAATCTTCCTCTTGCATGGAATTCCAAAGGTAATGATTTCTAACTGAGATCCTAAATTTACTGGTAATTTTTGGAAATATTTATTCAAAGGGATAGATAATAAATTAAATTTCAGTGCTTCTTATCATCCGCAAATGGATGGACAAACAAAAAGAGTTAATCAACTACTCAAAGTCATGTTACGAATGTATGTTAAAGACTATCCCAGGAAGTGGGAAGGCTATTTGCACTTGGTTGAATTTGATTATAATAACCATTATCAAGCTTTAGCAAAGCTTAATCCTTTTGAAATATTATATGGTAGAAAGTGTAACACTCCTATTACATGGAGTAATATAGTAGATAGATTGATGTCAAGACTTGGAATGTAAAATAATTTGAACTAACAGTGAAACAGGTACAAAGCATTTTGAAAACTGCTCAAGACAGACAAAAGAGTCATGACGACCTTAAAAGAACTCTGAAGGAATTCCAAGTAGGTCAGCATGTGTTTGTTAAGGTGAAACCCCAAAAGAGATCCTTTCAACTAGGGAGTTGTGCTAAATTAGCACCCAAGTATTGCAGACCATTCAAAATACTGGAAAAAGTGGGGCCAGTGGCATATCAATTAGCCTTGCCACCTAATCTTAAAATACATAACGTATTTCATGTTTCTATTTTGAAAAAGTATATACATGATGCTACTCATGTGATTGACTGGAATGTTATTCAGGTAGAAATAGAAGGAGATTTTCCAGTGGAATCGGATTGTATTCTCGATAGGAGGGAAATTTTTCTTCGTAATCGCACCATTGGACAAGTAAAAGTGTAGTGGAAACACATTAGTCTAGATGAAGCAACTTGACAATTAGAGAGTGATATGCAGGTGGCATATCCATATCTATTCCAAGAAGACTCAGAATAACGTAAGCAACATCGAGGACGATGTTGAGCTTAAAGGGGGGTGTTTGTAACATACCTAGAATTGAAAAATAAATATTTATTATTTATTTTAGTAAAAACATTATGTTAAATTTATTGTAAATTTTATGACCAAGTGGGTCAAGGACGACTATAATTGAAGAATTATTTGTTTTAATAATTAATAAAAGGAGACACCTATCCAGGGGGGACTGTTAAATGAGTGTTCAGTGACCCACTAGGAGGAAGGAGCGGTTGTAGAAGGCTGGTTGAAAAGTGGCAGCACTATCATTTCACTTTCTAACTATTGTAGGAGCATAATCCTTAAAAAAGTGGTCATGTTCCTTGAGAGGGGGAACTAAGATGGCAGCTCATTTAATTCCAAAACTTTCCCAAAGACCTAGGAAAACTTATATAAACCATCAAATTGTGAAGGAGCCTCACCACTCATTCTATTTTCTGAGAAAAAGATCATTATGGCTACTGCAAATTGAAAGGTTAGGCACACAAGGAATTTGATGAGGGGATAGCTAAAGTGATTTACTGAGTTAAGTCTATTACTAAGTGTTTTGTTGCATATGTCTGCTGTGTAGCAGAGAACTTTGTCCTAGTGGTTCAGTGAACAAGCTCGAGGGTCCTAAGCAAGTAACTTTGGCTGCTTCAGGAGAAGGTTGGGTGTAATAGTCTCCCATGGGTGTTTGTCCCCTTTCTACGAGTCTATCCAGGTTCAATTTCTATTTAATTTCTAAATCTGTACTTTCATTTGGAATATTCTTAGGAAACTGTAATTAGGATGATTGAATATATTATAATCTCTTTATCTGAATGTTGTTGGGAACACTACGTTTATTTGTTTTAAATTGAATGGGTAGA
The DNA here is from genome assembly GCA_001517045.1 of Pseudotsuga menziesii. Classification (NCBI taxonomy): domain Eukaryota; kingdom Viridiplantae; phylum Streptophyta; class Pinopsida; order Pinales; family Pinaceae; genus Pseudotsuga; species Pseudotsuga menziesii. The sequence goes on from LPNX010728004.1 coordinate 52,470, forward strand.
TCTACTGGTTTAGTATTCTATGTAAAAGTATTTCATAATCTAAACAATGTTTCTTTTAGTATCTGTTTTAGATTGTTTCAACACCTATTACAAACTATTAAAATGTTAGTAATAGGGGTATAATTATGTAGACTAAGCTTAAATGGGTCAGTGCAAGAAGATGATGGACCTCTAAGATGCAATCCTAGTTTTCAAAAACAACATCATGCTACCAAAAAATACATCAACCCGAGCCGGACATAGCACTTGGTATGGTTCAACCCCAGCCTGACATGTCATAAAACATGTAGTATAGGAAGACAAATCGCGCACGCGTTATAGAACCACAAAACGCGTACACGTTATAGAACTACAAAACACGCACGCGTTTTGTAGTTCTAAAACACACACGCGATCTAAAACCAACAATCTATTGTCTTGGAGGGACGATTCAAGGTATTTAGACAATAAATTTGAATATGTTGAAAGAAGATGAAATGTAGAAAATTGAATAAGC
>LPNX010728004.1:59342-88379 GCA_001517045.1 Pseudotsuga menziesii
GTTGATGATGATGAGGATGATGATGATGTTCATGATGTTTATGATGATGATGATGATGATGATGATGATGGTGTTCATGATGTTGATGGTGATGATGATGATGAGGATGATTTTCATGATATTGATGATGACGAGGATGATGAGGATGTTCATGATGTTCATGATGTTCATGATGAGGATGATGATGATGATGAAGGTGATGATGATGATGATGAGGATGAGGATGATGATGATGATGCTGTTCATGATGTTGATGGTGATGATGATGACGAGGATGATCTTCATGATGTTGATGTTGATGAGGATGAGGATGATGATGATGTGGATGATGTTCATGATGTTGATGATGAGGATGATGATGATGTTCATGATGTTGATGATGAGGATGATGAGGATGATGTTCATGATGTTGATGATGAGGATGATGAGGATGATGAAGGTGATGATGATGATGAGGATGATGATGATGATGTTCATGAAGTTGATGGTGATGATGATGATGAGGATGATGTTCATGATGAGGATGATGATGAGGATGATGATGATGTTCATGATGTTCATGATGTTGTTGATGAGGATGATGATGAGGATGATGATGATGTTCATGATGTTCATGATGTTGATGTTGATGAGGATGTTGATGATGTTCATGATGTTGATGATGATGATGATGAGGATGATGAAGGTGATGATGATGATGAGGAGGAGGAGGATGATGAAGGTGATGATGATGATGAGGAGGAGGAGGATGATGATGATGGTGTTCATGATGTTGATGGTGATGATGATGATGATGATGATGTTCATGATATTGATGATGATGAGGATGATGAGGATGTTCATGATGTTCATGATGTTGATGATGAGGATGATTATGATGTTGACAGTGATGATGATGATGATGTTCACGATGTTGATGGTGATGATGAATGATGAGGAGGAGGATGATGATGATGATGTTCATGATGTTGACGGTGATGATGATGATGATGATGATGAGGATGATGAAGGTGATGATGATGATGAGGATGATGATGATGATGCTCATGATGAAGATGGTGATGATGATGATGAGGATGATGATGATGTTCATGATGTTCGTGATGAGGATGATGATGATGATGATGATGTTGATGGTGATGATGATGAGGAAGATGAGGATGATGTTCACGATGTTGATGGTGGGGATGAATGATGATGATGATGATGACGATGATGAAGGTGATGATGATGATGATGAAGTTGATGATGATGAGGATGATGATGATGTGGATGATGAAGTTGATGATGATGAGGATGTTCATGATGTTCATGATGTTGATGATGAGGATGATGATGACGATGTTGACGACGACGATGATGATGATGTTCAGGATGTTGATGGTGATGATTAATGATGATGAATGATGATGAGGAGGATGATGATGATGATGTTCATGATGTTAACGGTGATGATGATGATGATGAGGATGAGGATGATGAAGGTGATGATGATGATGAGGATGATGTTCATGATGAAGATGGTGGTGATGATGATGATGTTCATGATGTTCGTGATGAGGATGATGATGATGATGATGATGTTGATGGTGATGATGATGAGGATGATGATGATGATGTTCACGATGTTGATGGTGATGATGAATGATGATGATGATGATGACGATGATGAAGGTGATGATGATGATGATGATGAATGATGATGATGATGATGATGAGGATGAGGATGAGGATGAGGATGATGATGATGATGTTCACGATATTGATGGTGATGATGAATGATGATGATGATGATGACGATGATGAAGGTGATGATGATGAGGATGATGAATGATGATGATGATGGGGATGAGGATGATGATGATGATGTTCATGATGTTGACAGTGATGATGATGTTGATGATGATGATGATGAAGGTGATGATGATAATGAGGATGATGATGATGATGTTCATGATGATGATGATGATGATGATGATGAGGATGTTCACGATGATGAAGGTGATGATGATGATGTTCATGAAATTGATGGTGTAGATGATGATGATGATGAGGATGATGATGATGATGAATGATGATGATGTTCATGATGTTGATAGTGAGGATGATGATGATGATGTTCATGATGTTAACGGTGATGAATGATGATGATGATGGTGATGAGGATGATGATGATGAAGGTGATGTTCATGGTGAGGAGGATGATGATGTTCATGATGTTGATGGTGATGATGATGATGATGATGTTCATGACATTGATGGTGATGATGATGAGGATGATGATGATGATGATGTTCATGATGTTGATGGTGATGATGATGAGGATGATGATGATGATGATGTTCATGATGTTGATGTCGATGGTGATGGTGAGGATGATGATGATGATATTCATGATGTTGATGTCGATGGTGATGGTGAGGATGATGATGATGATATTCATGATGTTGATGGTGATGATGATGATGTTGACGATGTTGATGGTGATGATGATGAGGATGACAATGTTGATGGTGATGATGATGATCATGTTGATGATGATGATGATGGTATTCAAGGTGATGATGATGATGAGGATGGTGATGATGATGGTCATGATGTTGATGGTGATGAGGATGATGATGATGTTCATGATGTTGATGGTGATGATGATGATGATAAGGATGACGATGATGATGAAGGTGATGATGATGATGAGGATGGTGATGATGATGTTCATGATGTTGATGGTGATGAAGATGATGATGATGTTCATGATGTTGATGATGTTGATGATGAGGATGATGTTGATGGTGATGATGATGATGATGACAATGATGAAGGTGATGATGATGATGATGATGAATGAGGATGAGGATGAGGATGAGGATGGGGATGATGATGTTCATGATGTTGACGGTGATGACGATGATGATGATGATGACGATGATGAAGGTGATGATGATGATGAGGATGATGATGATGATGTTCATGATGAGGATGATGATGAGGATGATATTGTTGATGTTGATGGTGATGATGATGAGGATGATGATGAGGAGGATGATGATGATGATGTTGATGATGAGGATGATGAGGATGATGATGATGATGTTCACGATGTTGATGGTGATGATGAATGATGATGAATGATGATGGTGATGATGAAGGTGATGATGGTGAAGATGATGATGATGAAGATGGACATGATGAAGATGATAATGATGATCATGGCGATGTTGATGATGAAAATGATGGTGATGGTGATGGTGATGATGAGGAAGGTGATGATGATGACGAGGATGATGATGATGATGATGATGACAACGATGGTGATGAGGACGATGTTCATGATGACGACGACGACGATGGTGATGATGATGTTCATGATGTTGATGGTGATGATGATGATCATGTTGATGCTGATGATGATGGTGATGATGAAGCTAATGATGATGATGAGGATGAGGATGATGATAATGACGATGGCGATGGTGATGATGATGATGAGGAAGGTGATGATGATGATGATGAATTATTTCACTACAAGAGGGATTTATTATTTGTGTATCATATAAAGCACTTGTGGGAGCATCAGATGTCTCCATTGAAGGAGCTAAGGTTGCCGCTATTGGCATGATACTGGAGACATGATGCATTGGAAAATTGTAGCAGGTCATTAGGGCTATGGAAGAGGTTGCAGTAGGTCACTAGTGGAAATCCCTAGGCATCGTTATGTACCAGATCCCTCTCTCCATCACCAATCAGTGTACAATTAGTAACTAGTTTAATACTAATACTTCTAGTAGTAATAGTATACACACACATCCTATATCATTTGTGTGATACCAATTGATGTATTTTAGATTAATGAACCTACAAACCTTATGTTATATGTGGAGTGTACACCAACTTGAAGAATAGAAGCATTATGATCCCAAGCATTATGTCAAAATTATGTTGGCGCTATTTTTTGGTTTCACATAACGCGCACGCGATTTATATGAACATAACGCGCACGCGATTTGTGTTGATATAACGCGCACACATTTTGTAGAGTTAAATCGCACGCACGTATTGTTAAATTCAAATTTTTATTCCCTCCAAATGATAAGGCCGAGCCTCCACCCATGCTTTCATGGAATTCCTATGCCTATGTGTCTGCTTTGTACTTTGCTTCGGATTCAACATGCATGTTCCTTGGAGTATGATAAACCATGGCAAATTCAGCATTATATCCATATTTTCAATATGCTCGTGTTTAATGGTTCATCTGATTGTGCTGCACACTTCCATTTTTTTAAAGATTTTAGAAACAGATATGGTTTTTTTTGCAGATTCTAAATATTTAAATTTTAACAAGAATACATAATTTTTTCTATTTTTTTCTTATTTATCTTCTGTCATCACTCCTCAACTCAAAAAACACACTAGTAGTGTTTCGTCCATATCTCTTTCGTTTCTCAACCATTTAAAAAAAAATTGTATGGTGCACTAAAGAACACCAACCTCTACATGCTATAAAAAACCCATTTCCAAATAATTCCATTAAGACATTCAAAGGCTGCACCCACAATTGACATACCGTTTTCGAGGTTTCATCTCCTAGATAATTAAAAAAAAAATTAAAAAAATTATTTTTATTATTGGAAAAATAGTCGTGCACTAGTCCTATATGTTCTCTATATGTATACCGGTTTTCGTAAGTTTATTCCATCATTTAGACACTTAGAGGATGTACCCACAAAAACATATACCTTATAATTTGTTTAAAAAATAAAAAGTGCCCGTTAAAATTTATCTAACTTTATATAGTTAACAGCATTTTCAATAGAAAAAAAATATATATTTGGAAAGGTCATTCAATTTCCTAAATTTCTTGTTTTTTACTGATCGCAAGATTCATTGTTTAAGTGTCTCAAAATTTCCATGCAAGTTGATGGATGCCTATTTTTTCAGTTTTGTATTGCATCTAACGTGCCAAAAGAGACCATCAACTTCTCGCACACACCCAAATCAAATAATTTTGTAACACAGTAAGAATTGGTAAAGGTCTCATAGTAAAAAAAACACAGAGACCTACTATAATATATATATTTCATTTATAAGGATATATATATATATATATATATACTTAAGAACAAAATCCTATTTATAGCACTGTAAACTATTTAGGGTTAAAACCTAAAATAAGATTAAACAGAATCAAACATAAGATGGAACTTATCTAATGTTCAGATCCAAGTTTCCTCCTTAATACTTTTTTTTACAGTAATATTTCCAGGATAAGTGTCTTGTCTCTTTAAAACAAACTCTAGAATTAATCTAGAATAACCAGGGTTCTAAATGAACAATAATAACTAGGCTAGTTTCACATAAGTGAATCTTAAGCTCAATTTCTTAATGATTAAATTGTTTAATAACACGAAGTCAAGATTATCGACAGACTCTAGTACTGGTTACAAGCTTCAGGTCAGGCTAGTGTTGTTTTTGCAGTATTTCACTTGCAGAAGGAAGTTATAGACAACCTTAGGTCTTATTTAATTCCAAAACATTATTGTTAGTTAAATCGAGTATAAATTATTTTCAACAGGTAATGGAAGTTTACCTAGAGTCTCATGGCCTATTAATATTATTTTAAAGAAAGTTTAAAGTTAAAAATATTCTCAGTCTTTAAATAAAACTACGAAACCCTAGGATCTTTTTATAATTATTTAATTACATCTTGTGAGTCAATTGGCGTTACGGCCTTTTATTTTTTGTAAGCTGAAATAGCATCAAGAGAAGCTTCATGACCAATCCATCATCTTATAAGTGTTTCCCAAAACCCTTTTAACTATCGAATGAATAAAAACGACTATATAACAACTAAATCAATATTTAAAAACCATAACTACAAAATGCATCTCGCTATCCAAGTTAAATAGTAATAATTACTGTAAATGGTAGGCACTGCATTTTTTTAAGTAAAGGAATCTTATGGCCACATTATGACTCTTCCTAACCCATGCAGAATTAATTAACAGTCAAAGTATTTTGTTAGAGGGCTAATGGCTATGTTCTCCAAGTATTTACGATAGTAAATCCTACTAGTCATAATTACTATGCAAACTATAAAACGTTGAGTAACACTGATACACAAACTCGTATTTGTTGTCACATTATTGGCAGGTCTAAACAAACAAGAGATTTTACGGCTTTTTCCTCATAAGGGTTTTTATGCCATGACCATAATATTTAGGTTAACTACTATTGTAAATCACAAAACAAAGTTTGGGTAGTAAAACAACCTTGAAATTTATCAACATATTCAAAGTCTTTCACTTTTACATTTCGGCTTCACCGTGAAGATAGTTTTACAACTTGTAAATAAAATAGAAGACTTGATAAACAAAATGGACTTCTTGCTAACACACGGCATCCATTTTGTTAAAGAAAAGCAATGAGTTTTCACCAAACCTCATGGGAATTGTTTCACATTATAGCCATTATAATATCAAATGCAATAATAAAATTTCAGTAGTGGCTTCTAAAGCCCAAAGACAAATCTACAGAGTAAAGGCTCATGACCGCATTATTGTGCACTGTAAACCAACTAAGATACGAATCCCTCACGGGTCAAAAAAATTGAAGGTTTGTACTATATAGATACAACTGGCAGAAACTAAATAGAAATATTTTTAAATACCATATCTTCCAAAAGAAAGTGGCATAGTCGCAAGACTCCAAAGAAAACAATTTATTTACATTCTAGAATATACACAGTCACTTTTTTTGAAAACAAACAGAGGTGCAGTATAGAAACCCTTGTGGGTTCTTATAGTATTAAACAAGTTTGGGAACAAAAAAAAAGAATATGTAGAGTGGCATAGTCCTTTAAAGACTCCATTGGTGATAAAAACACCCTTACAGTAATGCGACATACTATACCAAATTCACTGTTACCACTTTCATAGCAACAAACAAGAAAACATAGATAAGTCCCGAAACCTTGAAAATTCTTAACAGACACCAAGAGACCCAACTTATCCACATAGCCACGATCATATAAGACTACGAGTCTTACCAGTTGAAGGTCTCCTCAGTCAACATCCAACACAGACCTCATTGCATAGGATTGTTCTGTTACCTCCTGCATACACAAACTTTAGAGGTTAAAACAAGAAAAGAAAGATGATTTTGAAAGTTGTCTTTTAAAAATACAGTATATAGTTTTAACATTACCTTACTAGAACCAGACAGAGTCACCCTGCATTCTCCAGTTTTAATGTTTTGAATTTCAACCGCTAGTGAATCAACCTCGGTTAGGTTTCGAAAGGGATGAGGGCTGAGCTCTTTTATTCCTCCATATATATTCTCTATCAGGAGTATTACAGAGCCAAGAATTAAGAAGTCGAGAGCGTTTATAGGATTATCATAAAAACCAAACAAGACCCCATCAAAATGACGGTTGCAACTTTTGAGGTTCATTAAAAACCTAGGACTTCGCTTTGTGTCCTTTTTCTATAGAGGATTAGTTTTAATACAGTCACATGGATTGCACAAGGATTGATTTATGACTCGTCCTTCATTTGTAGTTTCCACTTTCACATGCCCCAATTTGCAAAACAATTTAATGTTATTTAGGAGCATTATGCTATATTTTATGCTAAGTTTGTAATTGATGACCAAGTGGGGTCAAGAATAATTAATGTATTTCAGAATATTTTATTAATAAATAAATAAAGGATGAGACAACAGTTTAAGGAAGCTGTTAAAAGAGTGTTAGCTGGTCACTTGGTGGAGAGTATACTGACAAGTGGCAGCATCCTCAAACTACTTCTAACTGTTGCAGGTGGCAACTTCCCTATATTTGTGGTCATGATCCCCAAGAAAGTGGAATTGGAGCAGGTGGCTTATTAAGTAAAAACTAACCCATAAGACCTAGGCATTATTATAAAAATTCCCATTGAAGATAGCTAAGGTTGTTCATTTTTGGAATGGTGATCATTTAGTGTGAATGAAGTGCATATGAGAAATTCGATGAAGGGGACTTATGGAAGTGAGTTACAGGGGTTAATTGCTGAGCACTGAAGTTATGCAGCTATTAGGCTGAAGTTCTTACTGCTGTAAGAAGGATTGAATTACTGCTGTAATTTGACCAGTTAGGTGATAGAAGGTCTCAAGGATACATCCTTCACCCAGTACTCTACTAGGAGGACCAAGAAACAAGCTCGAGGGTCCTGAGGAAGTGTAGACTAAGCTTTCTCCAGGAGTTGGTTGGGAGGAACAACCTCCTTAAGCTGTTGTCACCCCATCATTTGACAGGTTTTTATTTGTTCAGGTTTTACAATTTATTTACTGTCTTTAGAAAATGATTACTAGTTTTTGAAGATAGGTATTCTATTGTTACATTAGGGTTTAAGAAAAAAAGAACATTATTTATTGATAATATTAGTGATTAGTAGATTATATTGAGAACAATAGGAATATTATTAAATGAGACATGAATAGAAAGAAAATACCACACTGTATTTTTCCACACCTTTTATAAGGCAATACTCTAGTACAGCTGGTTGTTAAGATAAATCAGTAGATTTGTTTATTATTCTCTATGAAAAATGCAAGTGATTACTTACATAGTTTTTATGTGATTCATTTATAGAAAACTAGCAGTACTTAATCTATCTATTGAAAGTATCTGTAATATCTAATTACAAAAAAATAATAGAGTATACATTAGTCACTATTAACCATATTAATCATGGAACTATTACTAGTACTATTATTTATTCTAAACACAAAAAATAAAGTTAAATAAACAAATATAGGAACAATGAAAATAGTACTTAGGGTTTTAACCTAGCTAAGTATTGCATAGGTCTTTATAATAATTTCCAAGTTCATATTTACATTCTATAATGGAATATAATGTTTCACTGTAAACCTCAAGGCAATTTACCTAGGGTTTACGAAAGACAAGTTTTATCTTATTCACAAACTTGCATAAACTTACTTTTAAAATAAAAGTTAATAGCTGTAAAATCATTGAAAGTAAAATAGAAAAACATAGCTAAAATTAATCATGTAAAATCCATCTTATTATAGACTGTAGGTTATTCAAAAATAATAACCCTTCGAAGCGAAAATAGATTACTAATTTTACTCACTAACACTGTAAAAATTTTCAATAACATATTTTACTATAAACCATTTTAAATTACATGATATCAAATTTAAATAACAATGTTAACAAATTAATAGAGACAAAATCAAATAAGAGTAATGGCTTATGGCCTTTATAATTATAGGTCGAGGCTCAGGCATGTTCAAGTTTTATTTATACAAAACAGTAAAATAAAACCATAACCATTATTTTCCTTACAAGTAGAAAAAGCTATATCTTTTTACAAGTCTCAACTGAGTAAACAATATTTTTCTTCACCTGTGAAATCCATTTAAAAACTTGATTAACAGGTCTAACAACCTTGTCATGGCTTAGAACCGAGTTCTAAGATGAAAGAATTTTTTTTTTTACAACGTCCAGGCCGTAAAGGCACTGTCACTAAAACCCTAATGTTACGGCTGCTTTAGCCTTCAAGAACTTGCACATATTACCCTTTAGGGTTTGCTTTACAAAAACAAAACAACACGTAGAACAACCTAACAAGTAAAACCCAGGCCTAGTTTATTTTAGCAGCAAGTATCTTTATCTTTCAACCACCATAATACCAATGTAGGAGAAGACCCCCAGTTCAACTGGGGTTTACCGGGGTTGCGTGGCCGTGAAAGGAGAGGTGTGTTTGCAGCTAAACCCCAACTTCTGTGAGAGGAACCTACGCAGAGAAACCAACATTAATACAGTTTTAAAATGTATTTAAGACTTAATATTACTGAAAAGTAAAATTCGTTACCGACAGATTACCTGATATATCGTTTGGAGAAACTAGTGGTCACAAGCAACCAGAACAGCTCGATGACATATGGAAGATTAATGCCATGGACGATTCTAATGCACTGTATACAATTGAACCCCGAGTCACAATCTGAAGGAAAACGAGCAATCAGTCCAACCTAAATGAAGAAGCACTCTTGTACAAGCTCTGTCCACTATTTTCAGTCTTAAAACTAACCCAGTCCTTGAATCTTTGAAGAATCCACAACCTTATGCTACAAAAACCTTAAGCACCGAGAATCCACCTCATATCCTCACCAAAACAAGTTTACAGTGCCATTTCGAAGGTTAGTTTCTAAACAAGAGTTTTGACAGAGTCATGGAGGCCATGAGCTCCCAGCTTGCCTGCACTCGTTGAAGAGGTTGTACAATGCAAAGAAGGAGGGTTAGGGATTTCTTTTAAGTCAACATCACCTATGGACAAAGCCTCACCACGTGTCCATAAAATTGTTTCCTCATTATGGGTGGCATTCTATAGTCAGCGATGCAGCTTCGAGCATGCATGAAAATCATTACATGTATCAAAAGTTTTTAATCATATAAACCTTGTGCATTCTATGATTGCTAATCATGTTTCATATTATTTATTCGAAGCTTCGTTTACTAACTATAGGATTATGATATAGAAATTTTCTATTAGGGTTTGGTTATGGGTCAATATATGGTAGTTCTTTTATAAAATCATGTAAGTTGATAATGGTGTAAAAGACTCACTTTAATGATAAACTATAATAAGAAGGAGATCCAATGACTCCTAGAAATTATCCTTTTAATTGGTTAGAATTAGGGAGTAAAAGGCTAAATAAGACCAAGCAAAAAAAAAAAAGATCTCTAATAGTATGATAATCAACAAACTTATCTCGAAAATGTCTTAAATAAACTTGTATCAAGTTATGGTTTATAACTAACAAGGACTCTAAGAATGAAAGTGTAAGATACAAGTAATAAGAACTCAAGGAGAAGGACTGTAAAGGTAATAAAGAAGAATTATTTCAGTTAAAGAAATTCTTGATCTAATTCTTTCGATGCAGTGTGTATTTTGGGAATGTTAGTAAGTGCAGTTCATAGATCCCAATAAGAAATCTCAATGTAATTCTAGTAACCTTAATGAGTAAATAGAAAAAAGAGAAAGTAATTTGGATTATTCATGGAGAGAATGTTGTTTATAGAGCCCTATAATGAAGGTAATTGTGATAGAAACCAAACATTGTTGAGTGGACTAAGCATTAAGCTGCGAACTTTGTTTCTTCTTTTTTAAACACTAGATCATAGTTACGGTAAGTAAGAATACAAGTATTCTTTAGAATTTAACCTTAATCACGCAGATGTTTTGATAGTAATCAATCATGCAATTTAACCCATGCATATGTAGTTTGTTTAAATGTCATTTCAGAGTTTTGGTAGCAAAAGAAATTAAGATCAACATTACCTCTTATGGAGACAAGCTGCAGTTAAAACATTCTAAGTCTAGCATCATAAGTATGCTAGAGAAGTATCTTCTTGACTTGAATATAAATATTATTTTACTAGAACATACACTTACCTACTAAACCTGTAAGGAACCATCAGTCCCACTGTGTTAGCTTAAAGCTAAGGAAGCTCCGATCTCACATAAAAAACTTTCCCTACTTGACAAAAAAAATCAACAGTATACCTAGCATCAGTAAAATACAAGTTTCTTTTCTACTTTCTGGAAAATTTCAACTGCTAAGTTGAAAATAGTACTAACACAGTTTTGTAAAAGATAAGCCTCTAGAAAATACAAATTCTTATAAAGAAGTAATATATGTTTCTCTTTCAAACTGTTTTATTATCTGCTAACAGTTACGGGTACTTTAGCGGTGACATTAGACATTTTATGTCACGTGAAAAATTTTAAATTTTTATGAATTTTTGAGCTATTACATGTGGTATTAGAGCACAAGGTTCAAACACTAGGCCTGAATGTAGCTCAACTTGCTTATGTGGAATCGTAAATTTAAATAAACATGCTGATGTTGTTTTCTTTTGAATGAAACATCTAGAGAATTTTATTTCTGAGTTAATGACAGGTATGGATAGATTGGAAGAATATGTGGATGAGGAGTCTCCTTACACTGAACGAAATAATTTTCAAAAAGAATTGATACAAGAAGAGATAACTAATAATTCTTTCGAACTACTACAAATAGTTAAGGAACTAAAAACAGAGATGGAATCGGTTAAGAAAGAAAATGAGAGGATTCTGAGAGCTCAGGAAGAGCTAAATCAGATTTTAATGGAAAGATTTCATATTGAGGGAAAAGATAACATAACTGAGTATGAATATATGGGTTATCAACATAAAAATAAAAAGACTAAACAAGTTAAAAACCAAAGTAGCTCATCTTCTGAATTATATGGTGATTCACATAAACAAAACTTCCATTATACTAGTGACAGTAGTGAAGATAATCACCATACTAGGAAGAGAAAGTTTAAACCTTACGAAGAAATCTCTAGGGAATTCAAGAAGATCAAGCCACCAACTTTTAATGGAGAAACTGAAAAGGGGAAGAAATTCGATTGGAATCAGAAGTGTGAAGATAGTTTTAAAAAGTTAAAAGAATTATTAACCACTGCACCAATTTTAAGAATTGTTGACCCTAATAAATATTTTATAGTATGTACTGATGCATGTAATGACGGTTTAGGTGGAGTTGTAACTCAAGAATGACATGTAATTGCTTATGAGTCTAGGAAGCTAAAGATTCATGAGAAAAATTATGCGACCTATGACTTAGAATTAGATGTTGTCATACATGCCTTAAAAATGTGGCGTCATCATTTAATAGGAAGGAAGTTTATACTAATGACAAAAAATAAAGGATTGAAATATCTGTTGGATCAATCTAATTTGAATGCTATGCAAGATAGGTAGCTAGCTTTTCTGAGTGAATACGATTTTGAAATCCAACATATTAAAGGAAAGGAGAATAAGGTTGCTGATGCATAAAGTAGAAATGCAAAGCTGAATTTTACAGCAACCATCAGCACTTATATGACAGACTTGGAAGAATAGCTTGAAACTGGAATAGAACAAGATGAAACTTATCAAAAATTAGAAGCAAAATGAAAAGAAAATTTAATTGAAAGTTTAAGTACAGGGTACAGTTTGAATGAAAAAGGATTATTATTGTATAAAGATAGATTATACGTACCTAATGTACCTAAGATTAAGCTGTTAATTTTAAATGAAGTTCATAAAAATCCTTATTCAGGACATCTGGGTTATCAGAAAACCATAACCATGTTAAGAAATGATTATTTCTGGCCAAATATGAAAAATGAATTGGCAGAATATATTGCTAAGTGCTTCGAATGTCAGCAAGTAAAAACTGAACTTCAACATCCAGCTGGGATACTTCACCCATTGCCTATTCCTAGTTGGAAATGGGAGATAATTAGCCTTGATTTTATCACAGGACTACCTAGAAATCAGAACTTAAATGACTCAATAATGGTAGTTGTTGATAAATTGAGTAAATCAACCCATTTTATACCTGTAAAAACTATTTATAAAGCTACAAATATTGCTGATATTTTCTTAAAACAAAATTTTCGGTTGCATGGAATACCGAAGGTGATAATTTCAGACCGAGACCCCAAGTTTACAGGTAATTTTTGGAAATCTCTATTTAAAGGGTTAAATACTACGTTAAACTTTAGTACCTTTTTCCATCCTCAAACCGATGGACAGACTGAAAGAGTAAATAAGGTATTAGAGGATCTGCTCAGAATGTATGTAAAGGAGCATCCAGGTAAATGGGAAGATTATTTACACCTGGTAGAGTTTTCTTACAATAATCATTATCAAGCTTCAGCTAGATATAGTCCTTTTGAAATTTTGTATGGAAGGAAATGCAATACTCCCATCTCTTGGAGTAATCCAATGGACAGGTTAGTATTAGGACCTGAATTATTGAAGGAGATGGAGTTAATTGTAAAATAGGTACAAGGTAACTTGAAAGTTGCTCAAGATCGACAGAAAATCCAAGCAGACCTTAAACGAACTCCAAAGGAGTTCCAGGTAGGTGAACATGTTTTCATTAAGGTGAGACCTAAAAAGAGTTCTTTGAGGTTGGGTAGTTGTGCTAAGCCAGCACCTTGATATTGTGGTCCTTTTGAAATACTGTCCAGGATAGGATAGGTAGCATATCAGTTAACTCTACCACCAAATATAAGATTTCATAATGTTTTCCATATTTCTGTATTAAAAAAATATGTACATGATGCTACTCATGTTATTAATTGGAACGATGTGTAGGTGGAACCCGAAGGAGATTTTCTGGTGGAACCGAATTGTATCCTTGAAAGGAGGGAGATCTTGCTTTGGAATCGCACCATTGGTTAGGTGAATATGCAATGGAAGCACCTTAGTCCAGAAGAAGCCACCTGGGAATTGGAAAGTCATATGCGGGATGCATATCCAATTCTATTTCAGGGGAACTTTGAGGACGAGGAATAAATAACATCGAGGATGATGTTATAAATTAAGGGGGTGTGTAATTCACATGCCCCAATTTGCAAAAAAATTTAATGTTATTGAGGAACATTATGCTATATTTTATGCTAAGTTTGTAATTGATGACCAAGTGGGGTCAAGAATAATTAATGTATTTCAGAATATTTTATTAATAAATAAATAAATGATGAGACAATAGCTTAGGGAAGCTGTTAAAAGAGTGTTAACTGGTCACTTGGTGGAGGAGACTGGGTGGAGAGTATACTAGCAAGTGGCAACATCCTCAAACTACTTCTAATTGTTGCAGGTGGCAACTTCACTATATTTGTGGTCATGATTCCCCAAGAAAGTGAAATTGGAGCAGGTGGCTCATCAAGTAAAAACTGACCTAGAAGACCTAGGCATTATTATAAAACTTTCCATTGAAGACAGCTGAGGCTCCTCATTTCTAGAATGGTGATCATTCAGTGTGAATGAAGTTCATATGAGAAATTCGATGGAGGGGACTTATGGAAGTGAGTTTGAAGGGTTAATTGCTGAGCACTGAACTTATGCAACTATTAGGATCAAGTTCTTACTGTTGTAAGCATGATTGAATTACTGCTGTAATTTGACCAGTCAAGTGACAGAAGGTCTCAAGGATACATCCTTCACCCAGTACTCTACTAGGAGGACCAGGAAACAGGCTCGGGGGTCTTGAGGAAGTGCAGACTAAGATTTCTCCAGGAGTTGGTTGGGAGGACCAACCTCCTTAAGCTATTGTCACCCCACCATTTGACAGGTTTTTATTTGTTCAGGTTTATTTACAATTTATTTACGGTCTTCATAAAATGATTACTAGTTTTTGAAGATAGGTATGTTATTGTTACATTAGGGTTTAAGAAGAAAAGAGCATTATTTATTGATAATATTAGTGAATAGTAGATTATATTTAGAATAGTAGGAATATTAGTAAATGAGACATGAATAGAAAGAAAATACCACACTGTATTTTTCCACGCCTTTTGTAAGACAGTACTCTAGTACAGCTAGTTGTTAAGATAAATCAATAAATTTGTTTATTATTCTCTATGAAAAATGCAAGTGATTGCTTACATAGTTTTTATGTGATTCATTTTTAGAAAATTAGCAGTACTTAATCTATCTACTAAAAGTATCTGTAATATATAATTACAGAAAAAGAATAGAGTATACATTAGTCACTATTAACCATATTAATCAGAACTATTACTAGTACTATTATTTATTCTAAACACTATAAATAAAGTTAAATAAACAAATATAGGAACAATAAAAATAATACTTAGGGTTTTAACCTAGCTAAGTACTGCATAGGTATTTATAATAATTTTCAAGTTCATATTTACATTCTGTAATGGAAACCAATGTTTTACTGTAAACCTCAAGGCAATTAACCTGGGGTTTACGAAAGACAGGTTTTATCTTATTCACAAACTTGCATAAACTTACTTTTAAAATAAAAGTTAATAGCAGTAAAATCATTGAAAGTAAAATAGAAAAAAAGAGCTAAAACTAATAATGTAAAATCCATCCTATTATAGACTATAGGTTATTCAAACATAATAACCCTTTGAAGCGAAAACAGATTACTAATTTTACTCATTAACACTATAAAAATTTTCAATAACATATTTTACTA
This sequence comes from Pseudotsuga menziesii, assembly GCA_001517045.1. Taxonomy (NCBI): domain Eukaryota; kingdom Viridiplantae; phylum Streptophyta; class Pinopsida; order Pinales; family Pinaceae; genus Pseudotsuga; species Pseudotsuga menziesii. The sequence goes on from LPNX010728004.1 coordinate 75,399, forward strand.
TAAACCATTTTAAATTACATGATATCAAATTTAAATAACACTGTTAACAATTTAATAGAGAAAAATTCAAATAAGTGTAATGGCTTATGGCCTTTATAATTATAGGTCGAGGCTCAAGCCTGTTCAAGGTTTATTTATACAAAACAGTAAAATAAAACCATAACCATTATTTTCCTTACAGGTAGAAAACTCTATATCTTTTCACAAGTCTCAACTGAGTAAACAATCTTTTTCTTCACCTGTGAAATCCATTTAAAAACTTGATTAACCAGGCAGAGGTCGAACAGCCTTGTCGTGGCTTAGAGCTGAGTTTTAAGATGAAAGCAAAAAAAAATTTACATCGTTCAGGCCATAAAGGCACTGTCACTAAAACCCTAATGTTACGGTTGCTTTAGCCTTCAAGAACTTGAACATATTACCCTTTAGGGTTTTCTTTACAAAAGCAAAACAACACGTAGAACAACCTAACAAGTAAAACCTAGGCCGAGTTTATTTTAGCAGCAAGTATCATTATCTTTCAACCACCATAATACTAATGTAGGAGAAGACCTTCAGTTCAATCGGGGCTTACCAGGGTTGCATGGTCGTGAAAGGAGAGGTGTGCTTGCAGCTAAACCTCAACTTCCGTGAGAGGAACCTACGCAGAGAAACCAACATTAATACAGTTTTAAAATGTATTTAAGACTTAATATTACTGAAAATTAAAAGTCGTTACTGGAAGGTTGCCTGATATATCGTTTGGAGAAACCAGTGGTCGCAAGCAGTCGAAACAACTCAATGGCATATGGAAGAGTAATGCCACATATGAGTCTAATGCATTGGATACAATTTATCCCTAAGTCACAATCTGAAGGAAAACGAGCAATCAGTCCAACCAAAATGAAGAAGCACTCTTGCACAAGCTCTGTCCACTGTTTTTAGTCTTAAAACTAACTCAGTCCTTGAATCTTTGAAGAAAATAAGTTTCTACACTCATCGTATGCTACAGCAACCTTAAGCACCGAGAATCCACCTCATACCCTCACCAAAACAAGTTTACAGTTCCATTTCGAAGGGCAGTTTCTAAACAAGAGTTTTGACAGAGTCATGGCGACCACGAGCTCGCATCTCGACCACACTCGTTGAAGAGGTTGTGCGATGCGAAGAATGAGGGTTAGGGATTTCTTATAATTCAACCTCACCTATGGAGGAAACCTCACCATGTGTCCATAAAATTATTTCCTCATTATGGGTATCGTTCTATAGTCAACGATGCAACTTCGAGCTTGCATGAAAATCATTACATATCAAAAGTTTTTAGTCATATAAACCTTGTGCATTCTATGATTGCTAATCATGTTTCATATTATTTATTTGAATCTTCGTTTACTAACTATAGGATTATGATTTAGAATTTTTCTATTAGGGTTTGGTTATGGGTCAATATATGGTAGTTCTTTATAAAATCATGTAAGTTGATACTTGTGTAAAAGACTCAGTTTAATGATGAACTATAATAAGAAAAAGATCCAATGACTCCTAGGAATTAGCCTTTTAATTGGTTAGAATTAGGGAGTAAAAGGATAAATAAGACCAAGCCAAAAAAATAAGATCTCTAATAGTATGATAGTCAACAAACTTATCTCGAAAATGTCTTAAACAAAGTTGTATCAAGTTATGGTTTATAACTAACAAGGACACTAAGAATGAAAGTGTAAGATATAAGTAATAAGAACTTGAGGAGAAGGGTTGTAAAGGTAATAAAGAAGAATTCTTTCAGCTAGGAAGAAATTCTTGATCCAATTCTTTTGATGCAGTGTGTATTTTGGGAATGTTAGTAAGTGCAGTTCATAGACCCCAATAAGAAATCTCATAAGAAAGCATATTAACGATGAACTTTAAACATAATATATAAATCTTGCAGATTACTAAATCCCTTATCTTTACAACAGAAGTCTTAGAAGTATAACATCTCTTTAATTTTTTCTAGGAACCTCTAATGTTACATGCAGTAGATAAAAAAAATTATTTATGAAATTTAGGGATGTTACATGTGGTATCAAATATAGGTTTCCAAACACTAGTCCTGATTGGCTCACTCGCATACAAGTAAGAAAACCAATATACTAATTGTATTTGCATTTATTTCTGTACAAAAATATAAAATCTGTTTTGCAGGAAAATAGAAAGTGTTGAAGCATCTGCTAAAAATGGTTCTCAACATAACAATATTCACAACTTTTATGTAGATCTGAACAATCCATTGTTACTACAGACAATTAAGGATTTAAAGAGGAATTGGAAACTGTAAAAGTAGATAATGAAAGAATTCTGGAAATGAATCAAATGCTACTAGACAATATGCATAACAGAGGAAAAGATAAGTGAAATGTTTATGAAACAATGTCTTACAAACATAAAGAAAAGAAAGCAAAATATTCTGATAGTGAATCTTCTTCAGAGGTTAATGCAAGGTCACATAAGGGAAGGTATACATACATAAGCGACAATAGTGAAAGTGATCATAAACCTAGGATAAGGAAGTATAAACCCTACGAAGAAATTTCTGGGGAATTCAAAAAAATAAAGCCTCCCATGTTTAACAGGGAAGTAGAGAAAGGTGAAGAAGCAGAAGCTTGGCTATTAGGAATGAAGAAATATTTACATATTTACAACTATTCTAACAGACTAAAGTCCAAGATGACTATTTACAATTTGACCGAAAAAGATGACATCTGGTGGCAAGATATAAAAAGGGTAAAAAGTCTTAAGGAGAAGTACTTAGCCTATAGATTTTTTAAAAAGTATTTTAAAAGAAATTTTTTATCTGAACAATACTACGAGGAAAGAGCTAAGGAATTCTATGAACTAAAATTAGGTTCAATGCTTATGAAGGATTTAAGCAACAAATTTCTAAGTCTTTTAAGATATGTACCTTGCATAATAGATGAAAAGCCTAAAATAAAACAATTTTTAAGTTGTCTTCCTACTAGCTTCAAAGAAAGGATTGAGTTTGATAATCTAAAAACTTTGGAGGAAGCTATGAGAAAGGTTGATTTATGTTATGAACATAGTAAGAAAATGGAAAGTTTACCTAATAGGAAGACTAAAAAGACAAGTCATTTTGACCAAAAGAGAAGAGGGTTTAAGTCAAATAAGAGTTTTTGGAGTAAATCTCAGAATTTCTCCAAGAATAACTATCAAAAACATGATTTTAAGAATAAACTGCCCCATAATACTGCAACACTAAAAGGCAAGGATATGCCTAACAACTTTGTTAAAAATAATGAACAAAGGGAACCTATCAAATGCTGGGAATGTCAATGACCGCATTACACCAAGTAATGTCTGAACTGAAAGGGGAACTTCAGATACATACTTACTATCTAGGAAGAGGAAACAGTTGGAGATGTGGAAAATGAGATGCCCAGGATAAATGCAGCTTTGGAGAATCGACATGCGGATCATCATACTTCCATGGTGGAAGTGCAAGGTATGCTAGAAAACCATTTTGTTTCCATCTTGATTGATCCAGGTGCTAGTTTAAGTTATATATCTCCTAGCATAGTATAAAAGTGAAGCTTATCTTTAAAAAAGTTTGAAAAATCCTGGCTGATCGAGTTAGCTACAGGAACTAAAAGAAAAGTGGTAAATTATGTTGAAAGTCGTAGTTTTCTTATGAGTCAGTTTGAAACTTAGGTCAAGTTAAATGTGTTACCATTAGGATCCTATGATGTCATAATAGGAATGGATTGGACGGAAAAAAACCAAGTGCTTTTAAACTATTTTTAGAAAACTTTTACTTGTTTAAATAATGAAGGAGAAAGAATTACTCTCACAGGAATACCTAGGAAAATATTAGTTAGACAAATCTCATCCTTGCAGATGAAAAATGCTATAAAAAAGGGCTATAAAGTCTTTGTTGTACACATAATAAATCATGAACAAATTGGTAAAGAAGATAAACCAGAATTTGAGGATATTCCGATCCTACAAGATTCTGCAGATGCATTCCTTAAAGAAATTCTAGGATTACCTCCCAAGAGATATATGTATTTTACAATCGAATTAGTACCAATAGTGGTACCTAACTCGAAAGCTCCCTATCAAATGAATATATTGGATTTGAACGAATTACAATTACAGTTACAAGAGTTAATAGATAAACATTATGTAAGACCAAGTGTAGCTCCTTGGGGAGCATCGGTCCTTTTTGTTAAGAAGAAATACGATACTTTATTTCTAGGTATATATTACTGTCAACTTAATAAAATGACAATTAAGAATAGGTATCCTCTGCCCCGCATTGATGATCTGTTTGATCAAATACGTAGAACGATGATATTATCAAAGATCGACTTAAGATCTGGGTATCACCAAGTCATAATTAAAGATGAAGACATCTTTAAAACTGCGTTCAAGATAATATACAGGCACTATGAATTTGTGGTTATGCTCTTCGGGCTAACAAATGCACCAACAACATTTATGTGCTTAATGAACAGTGTCCTAAGTAAGTAATTAGACAAATTTGTAGTCGTCTTTAAAGACGACATATTAATCTATTATGAAACAAAAGAAGAACACGATGAACATCTACAAATCATACTACAAGTGTTAAGAGAACATCAGCTATATGATAAGTTCAACAAATGTGAATTTTATAAAGATAAGATACAATCTCTATGACACGTAATATCCAAAGAAGGGATATCAGTAGACCAAGATAAAATAAAGGATAAAATTGATTGGTATGTTCTTAAGGACATAACTAATGTACGATCCTTTATGGGAATAACGAGTTTACAGAAAATTTATTGAAATATTTTCAAAAATTGCAAATCGTATAACCTCATTACAGAAAAATGTAAGAAATTTGTTTGGGATAAAAAATGCGAAGACATTTTTAATAAACTAAAAGGATTATTAACCACTACACCCATTCTAAAAATAGCAGATCTAGACAAATATTTTGTCATATGCACTGATGCATGCAATCGACGTTTGGGTGGAGTACTGACACAAGAAGGTCATGCAATTGCGTACGAATCAAGAAAGTTAAAAACTCACGAAAATAATTACGCAAATTATGACTTAGAGTTGGCTGTCAAAATCCATGCTTTAAAAATGTGCCGCCATCACTTAATAGGTAAAATATATTTGCTAATGTCTGATAACATAAGCCTAAAATATCTGTTTGATCAGCAAAATTTAAATGTGAGGCAAGCTAGTTGCCTAGCTTTCCTTAGCGAGTATGATTTCGAAATCAAACACATTAAAGGGAAATAAAATAAAGTGGTTGATTCCTTACGAAGAAATGCAGTAACAAGTTTTGTAGCTACCATTAGCAGTTATAAAAGTGATTTAGAAGATAAATTGGAAGAATGAATAAAGCAAGACCCATAATACCAGAGTTTAAAAGAAAAGGTAACTCATAATGTATCTGAAAATAGAATTATAGGTTACAGTTTTAATGAAAAAGGTCTAATACTGTATAAAGCCAACTTTATGTGCCAAATATATCGAAAGTTAAAATGCTGATTTTGAATGAAATGCACAAAAGTCCTTATTTTGGACATCTGGGGTGTCAAAAAATTATAACCATGTTGAGAAAAGAGTACTTTTGGCCTAATATGAAAAATGAAGTTGCTGAATTTTTAGCTAGGTGTATAGAATTTCAACAAGTAAAAGTTAAACATCAACACCCAACAGGTCTCGTACAATCATTACCAATTCCAAATTAGAAATGGGAAGTCATCAGTCTTGATTTTGTAACTGGCTTACCTAAAAACCAGAAACAAAATGATTCAATAATGATAGTTACGGATAAACTAAGTAAAACAACACACTTTATACATGTTAAAACAACTTTTAAAGATGCTAACATTGCTAGCATCTTCATGAAAGAAATCTTCATGAAATATTCCGCTTGCATGGAATTCCAAAGGTGATCATTTCTGACCGAGATCCTAAATTTACTGGTAATTTTTGGAAATCTTTATTCAAAGGGCTAGATACTAAATTGAATTTCAGTATTGCTTATCATCCGCAAACGGATGGTCAAATAGAAAGAGTTAATCAAGTACTTGAAGACATGTTATGAATGCATGTTAGAGACTATCCCAAGAAGTGGGAAGATTATTTGCACTTGGTTGAATTTGCTTATAATAACCATTATCAAGCTTCAACAAAGCTTAGTCCTTTTGAAATATTATATGGTAGAAAGTGTAACAATATCGGTTACATGGAGTAATCCAGTAGATAAATTAATGTTAGGACCTGACATGTTAAAAGAATTGGAACTAACAGTGAAACAGGTACAAAGAAATTTGAAAATTGCTCAGGACAGACAAAAGAGTCATGCCAACCTTAAAAGAACTCCGAAGGAATTCCAAGTAGGTGAGCATGTGTTTGTCAGGGTTCAACCCATAAATAGCTCCTTTAAACTAGGGATTTGTGCTAAATTAGCACCTAGTTATTGCGGACCGTTCGAAATACTGGCAAAAGTGGGGCCAGTGGCATATCAGTTACTCTTGCCACCTACTCTTGAAATACATAACATCTTTCATGTTTCTATTTTGAAAAATTATATACATCATGCTACTCATGTGATTGACAGGAATGTGATTTAGGTAGAACCAGAAGGAGATTTTTCGGTGGGACCGTATTTTATTCTTGAGAGGAGAGAAATTTTTCTCCAGAACTACACCATTGGATAGGTAAAGATGTAGTGGAAACACCTCAGTCCAGATGAAGCAACCTGAGAATTAGAGAGCGATATGCGGGCAGAATAGCCAGCTCTATTCCAAGAAGACTCAGAATAACTTAAGCAACATCTAGGACGATGTTGAGCTTAAGGGGGGGGGGGGGGTTTGTAACATACCAAAAACTGAAAAATAAATATTTATTTTTATTTCAGTAAAAGCATTATGTTAAATCTATTGTAAATTTTATGACCAAGTGGGTCAAGGATGACTGTAATTGAAGAATTATTTATTTTAATAATTAATAAAAGGAGACACCTATCTAGGGGAGACTGCTAAATGAGTGTTCAATGATCCATTAGGAGGAAGGAGCAGCTATAGAAGGCTGGTTGACAAGTGGCAGCACTAGCATTTCACTTTCTAGTTGTTGTAGGAACATAATCCCTAAGAAATTGGTCATGTTTACTGAGAGGGGGAACTGAGCTGGTGGCTCATTTAATTCCAAAACTGACCCAAAGACCTAGGAAATCTTAAATATAAACCATCAAATTGAGTAGGAGGCTCACCTCTCATTCTGTTTTTTGAGAGAATGAACATTGTGACTGCTGCAAACTGAAAGGTCAGGCACACAAAGAATTTGATGAGGGGATAGCTAAAGTGATTTGTTGAGTTAAATATGCTATAGAGTGTTTTGTTGTAGAAGTCTCCTGTGTGGCAGAGATATTCGTCCTAGTGGTTCAGTGAATAGGCTCAGGGGTCCTAAGCAAGTAACTTTGGATGCTTCAGGAGAAGGTTGGGTGGAACGGTCTCCCATGGGTGTTTGACCCCTTTCTGCATTCCATCTAGGTTCAATTTATATTTAATTTATGAATCTGTACTTTCATTTGGAATATGCTCAAGAAATTGTAATTAGGATGATTGAATATATTATAATCTCTTTATCTGAATGTTGTTAGGAACACTACGTTTATTAGTTTTAAATTGAATGGGTAAATCTACTGGTTTAGTATTATCTATAAAAGTATTTCATAATCTAAACAATGTTTCTTTTAGTATCAATTTTAGATTGTTTCTACAGGTATTACAAACTATTAAAATTTACGTAATAGGGATATAATTATGTAGACTAAGCTTAAATCAAGTAAATCTTGTAACATAGTAAGGACTGGTAAAAGTCCCATAGTAAAAAAACACAGAGACATACTATAATATAGATATTTCATTTATAAGGATATATATATATATATATATATATATATATATATATATATAATAACAAAGCGCTGTTTATATATGCATTGTAAACAATTTAGGGTTAAAACCTAAAATAAGATTATACAGAATTAAACATAAGCTGGAACTTATCTAATGTTTAGATCCAATTTTCCTCCTTAATACTTTTGTTTGTTGTAATATTTCTAGGATAAGTGTCATGTCTCTTTAAAACAAACTCTAAAATTAATCTAGAATAACCAGGGTTCTAAATGAATAGTAATAATTAAGCTAGTTTCACATAAGGGCATATTAATCTCAGTTTCTTAATGATTAAATTGTTTAATAACACCAAGTCGAGATTATTGATAGAACATAGCACTTGTTACAAGCTTCAGGTCAGGTTGGTGTTGTTTCTACGATATTTCTCTTGCAGAAGGAAGTTACAGAAAACCTTACGGCTTATTTAATTTTGAAATAGTATTGTTAGTTAAACATAGTATAAATTCTTTTCGGCAAGTAATGGAAGTTTACCTATAGTCTCATTGCCTATTAATATTATTTTAAACAAAGTTAAAAGTTAAAAGGCTTCTCAGTCTTTAAATAAAATGACGAATTCCTAGGATCTTTTTATAACTAAATTTGTTACATCTACTAAGTCAACTCGCCTGATGACCTTTTATTTTTTATAAGCTGAAATAGCATCAAGAGAGGCTTCATGACCAATCCATCATCTTATAAGTGTTTCCCAAAACCTTGCTAACTATCGAATGAAGAAAAACGACTGTGTAACAACTACATCAATATTTAAAAACCATAACTACGAAATGCATCTCGCTATCCAAGTTAAACAATAATAATTACTAAAAATGGTGGGTGCTACATTTTTTAAGTAAAGGAATATTAGAGCCACATTATGGCTCTTCCTAACCCACGCAGAATTAATTAACAACCAAATCCTTTTGATAGAGGCCTTATAGCTATCTTCTCGAAGTATTTATGATAGTAAAGCCTTCTAGTCATAATTACTATGTAAACTATAAAGCGTTGAGTAAGACTGATACACAAAGTCATATTTGATACTGCATTATTGGCAGGTCTAAACAAACCAGAGATTTTACGGTTTTTTCCTCATAAGTTTTTTTATGCCACGACCATAATCTTTAGGTTAACTACTAATGTAAATCACAAAACAAAGTTTGGGCAGAAAAACGACCCTGAAAGTTATGAACATATTCAAACTCTTTCACTTTTACATTCCGGCTTCAACATGAAGATAGTTTTACAACCTGTAAATAAAATAGAAGACTTGATAAACGAAATGGAATTGTTGCTAACGCGCAGCATCCATTTTATTAAATCAAGGTAATCATTTTTCACCAAACCTTGCGGGCATTGTTCCACATTATAGCCATTATAATATCAAACCCAGTAATAAAATTTTGGTTGTGGCTTCTAAATCCCAAAGACAAATCTATAAAGTAAAGGCTCACATCTACATTGCTGTGCACTGTAAACCAACTAAGCTACAAAGCCCTCACGGTTCAAACAAACTGAAGGTTTGTACTATATAGATACAAATGGCAGAAACGAAATAGAAATATTTTTAAATACCATATATTTCAAAATAAAGTGGCATAGTTGCAGGACTCCACAGACAATGATTTATTTACATTCCAGAATATACACAGTCACTAGTTTTAAAAACAAACAGAGTTGCAGTATTGAAACCCTTACGGGTTCTTATAGTATTAGACAAGTTTGGGAACCAAAAAAAAGAATATACAGAGTGCCATAGTTGTTTAAAGACTCCATGAGTGATAAAAACACCCTTACAGTAACGCTACATACTATACCAAAGTCATGTTACAACTTTCATAACAACGAACAAGAAAACAGAGATAAGTCCCGAAACCTCAGAAATTCGTAACAGACACTAAGAGACCCAGCTTATCCACAGAGTCATGATAAGATAAGAATAGGAGTCTTACCGGTTGAAGCTCTCCTCAATCAACATCAAACACAAACCTCGTTGTAGAGGACCGCTCTGTTACCTCCTGCATACACAAATTTCAGATGTTAAAACAAGAAAAGAAAGATGATCTTAAAAGTTGTCTTTTAAAAATACATAGTATAGTTTTAACATTACCTTCTTATAACTAGACAGAGTCACACTGCCTTCTCCAATTTTAATGTTTTGAACTTCAACCTGCTAGCGAATCAACCTCGGTCAGGTTTCAAAAGGGATGAGGGTCAAGCTCTTTTCTTCCTCCATCTCTGTTCTCTATCAGGAGTGTTATAGAGCCAAGTAGCAAGAAGCCGAGAACGTTTATAGGATTATTATAAAAACCAAACAAGACCCCATCAAAATGACGGTTTCAACTTTTGAGGTTCATTAAAAACCTAGGGCTTCTCTTTATGTCCTTTTTTCATGGAGGATTAGTTTTAATGCAGTCACATGGATTACACAAGGATTGAGTTATGACTCGTCCTTCGTTTGCAGCTGTCACCATTGAAGGATTAATGCCTAAGTCAACCATCGCATAAACTTCAAAACCAAATTCGATGGTTAAGTCCTCACCTTGGAGTTTAAATCATATGATTTAACTTTGTAGTATAGTATGGACTAGGAACAAGTGGTGTTATAAAACCTTGGTGGCCCTATTTGTTGTGAGCTTGAAGGCTTTTAGTCTAGGTTTCCTTTTCTAAGTCAAGGGCGAACTCTTCAACCTGCGCTTAGGAAAGACGAATTTTCATGCATTAGCCTGGGGGATTAAGTAAGACTACGATACTTACTTATCAGCTCTTAATAAACTGAAGAAAAACAACAAACGTTTTCTATGATAGTACTTGCAATAGTTTGCATAAAAGTAACTAGTGTGTGCCACAATTTATTAGTAAGCAATATATATGACATAGTATTGACCAAAGGTCGTAAGAAAGAATATTAACAATAAACTTTAAACACATTATATAAATCTTGCAGATTACTAAATCACTTATGTTTACGATAGAAGTCTAAGAAGTATAACATCTCTCTAAATATTTTCTCGGAAATTTGAATGTTACATGCAATAAATAATTTATTTATTTATTTATGAAATTTAGGGATGTTACAAAGAATGTGGTACCAAAATTTCAACACATACATCCTTGGATTGGGGTTTGTGAGAAGCAAGGTTGAACACTATTTATATTCCAAGCAGGTTAATAATCACTTCATTAATATAGTATTGTATGTTGATGGCATGGGTCTGATTAGAAACAATATGAATGTCATAAGGGAGATGAAATCACAACTATCCTCCAAATTTGACAGGAAGGATCTCGATGTTGCAAACTTCATATTGGGAATAGAGATAAAAATAGATCGCGCAAACATAAAAAACTAGTTGAATCGGAGAAAATATGTTAAGATGATATTATGGAGGTTTAACATGCAAGAAATTAAGTCATCCAAGGTCCCTATTCCTATGTGTAAATTTATATATAGATTAGTGTCCCAAGGTACCTGAAGAGTAAAAACGCACATCACAAGCTCCCTATGTTACTGTTGTTGGTAATTTGATGTATGTAATGGTATGTATTAGACCGAACCTTTCTCATGTAGCAGGAGTTTTGAATAGATATATATCAAAATCGAGAAAGAAGCATTAGATATCTGTAAATAGGGTATTTATATCTTTGTACAGCACCATAGATTATGCAATCTACTACCAAGAAAGACCTCTAGAGTAGACATAGTAATAGATGGACAAGGATTTGTTGATGTAGATTAGGTTGGAGATCCTAATGGAAGAATATCTACAAGTAGTTGTATGTTTAACTTATTTGGAGGAGTTATCAATTAGATGAGAAAGAGACAAGTTGTGATTACACTCTCAACTACATAAGTTGAATATATGGTAGCCACCATGTAAGTAAAGAAGCTATGGTTTTAGATATTGCAAACAACTAGGAAGAATGGTTGTTATTTCTAAAAGGAATGGAGATCGTGGCTGTTCTAAATATCTCAAGTCTTCTAGTATTTGGTGACCCAATAATAGTAATTCGAAAGATGAGAAGACCATACAAGGAGAATGTCTCATCTTATGGCAGAATTTAGAAATGCCTTTGGAACCTTCCTCTTCCAAACACTATGGATATTTTACACATCAAGCAAGGAAATAATGAGTTGGTATAGAAAAGGGAAAATCAAGGAGCAATGCAACTCGAACAAGGATCAATAGTCCTTGATGATCAACCCTTCACAAAGAAATGGATTCCATGACAAACCCTTTAAAGAGTGTAGGTAATGAAAGGGATGCATCAAGTGGATCTCAAAATTTTGTTGCTATGGTAGAAACCCTAGGTTTGTTTGGCTTAGGGAGAAATTATGGTTGTTCCATGATGAACCCAACTTCAACAATATGTGGGTGGGGACTCTCGTGTCTTACCCCCTCATGCAACATTTCCAAGATCTGGAGTGCGTAGAAGGAAATCAGATGTATGCATGTAATGGAGTTAATAGGAGAGAATAGAGTGTTGATAATGGCATTAAGGCCATTGTTGTCGCAGGTATCTTCATCCTGAATTTGGTTTAGTCTCACACAAGTGAGGTTTGGTTATTAGTCTTGGTTCACAACATTATGGACTTTATTCGAGACTAGAAGAGTGTGCAATATTTTCAATTAGAGGGCTTCTTTGTGGACAATCTCTTTAGATAACTTTCTTTTTTCAGGATATTTGTATATGAGTAGAATAAATCCCTTTTCTCCATGAAACAACCAGAAGGATTTACAATAAAGAGAAGGAAAGAGTTGGTCTACAAGCTAAAGAAATCCCTTTATGGTGCAAAGTAATCTCCAAGAATGTGGTACCAAAATTTCAACACATACATCTTTGGATTGGGGTTTGTGAGAAGCAAGGTTGATCACTATGTATATTCCAAGTAGGTTAATAATCACTTCATTAATATAGTATTACATATGTTGATGGCATGTGTCTAATTAGAAACAATATGAATGTCATAAGGGAGATGAAATCACAACTATCCTCCAAATTTGACAGGAAGGATCTCGATGTTGCAAACTTCATATTGGGAATA
>LPNX010728004.1:96400-133204 GCA_001517045.1 Pseudotsuga menziesii
GTAAAGGTCATTCAATTTCCTACATTTCTCGTGTTTTACTCATCGCAAGATTCATTGTGTAAGTGTCTAAAAATATTCATGCAATTTGATGGATGTCTATTTTTCAGTTTTCTATTGCATCTAACATGCCAAAAGAGACCCTCATCTTTATGAACTCACCCGTAAGTAAATAAGATATGGTTGTAGATATTGTGTTTAAGCATTGGGTTTGTACAAAAATATCTAAGGTTAGATTGTGATAGTTAAGAGTTCAATTTTTCTTGGCTTACCATGTTAAAAGTGAAGCATATTCATCACAAGTTCAACTGGAACTATAACATTGAGAAAATGATTAATGGAGGGTGGAAAGATTATTTTGGTCTTGAAAATAATTGTAAAGAAGCAAACCTTGTGATGTGGGATAAAAAGAAGCTCCTCTTTGAAACTTTAGCCACTCCTGTTATCTTGTATGGTTGTGAGGTTTAGGGTTGCAGCATCTCTAGAGAATCCTGGAAAAAGATTGACCAAATCCAGAAGCGTTTTATAACGTATAACCTCAAAATTAAAAGTAATACACCATATCCTATTATCCTTATAGAAGTGGGTCTTTCTCCTATCAAGAGCCTAGCTATGACTAGGCTCCTATTGTACAAACACAAAATCAATAACATGGGAGACCATAGACTTCCAAAGCTAGCTTTTAGTTCCATCCAAAACCACCTAAGGCTCAAGCGAGGTTGGTATAAGGATACCAGGGCCTGGTTAAACCACTAGGAGATCGACGAAAATGTTGCATTACAAAATATTAATAATATTAAAAATATTGTTACTTCTAAGTTTAAAGATAATTGTGGTGTGAGAATGATTTAGAGGCTAAAAGAAAATTAAGATATTGAGGTCATCAACCATACTCTAGAAGATCAAAATTATCTCTCTATATTAACAAGTTTAAAGAAAAAAATTAACATAGCCAAGATAAGAACGAACTCTCGTGAGTTGATAGTTCCTAAAACACCATGGGTGGAAAGGATCTGTCGTCTCTGTGAGAATATGAACATTGAAGATGAAAACCACTTCCTCTTAGAGTGCCCTACGTACACCCACATTAGATCTCAGTTTCATAATCTTTGTTGCAATACCGACCTTCCTAACCTTTTAACTTGTCAAAATTATTGTGAGCTAGGTACGCTTCTCACCAAGCTCTTTGAGCATAGGAATACAATTTTAAAACAGACTAATTAATTTGTTTCTTTAGGTCCGATACACCAAAGTTTGGTCTCAGTGGACGTTAACCATCATCATCATCATATTGGTGTGATTAAATAAAAGAAGGTGTTGTTGGAAAAGGTTGACACCTTGAAGAATGTTGCAGACTCATTAACAAAGTCTATTAGTGCTAAGAATTTCTCTTGTTGTAGAAAATCTATGGAGATTGTTTCCTTGAACTTGTGAACCTATCAATACTTGGTCCATTGGATGCAAAGAAAAAAACAAGTGGGAGAATTTTAGGTATATGTTATATTCTTTGCATGTGGGTGTGGGGTGCCTCACTTCAGGATCCACGTGCATCTAATAATTTAATGTATTCTAAAATAGAAACTTTTAATATTTTTTGTTTTTTTATAAAAATGTGTAGTTTAATCTAGTTAAGGGATTAAATTATATATTTGATCAATGTTAATGGCTTAAAATAAATATTGTAGTGTAAATGTTTAAAACTTACATTAATACTAACCTATACATTATATGTAAAAAAAATTACATAACAATAATAAAAAAATTAAATTTATTTAAATTATATTATTTTTCCAAAAAAAAAGTTATACATTCTTTTGAAATTGATTTCATGATAATCATGTTTCTTATAGCATATTATAATAGGTTGTGTATGTAATTCTAAACTTTAACTTACACCAACTTATTTATTTATATATATATATATTAAATAAATTTAATTTTAGATTTTAATTTACCATTTTTTATAATTTTATTTAAAAATGAGTCAAAATAAAAATTATAATTTAGTTTAAAATTAAGTCATGAGATTGATGGACAAACTAAAATGATCTTACAATCACATCAATATTAAGACTTAAATTATCTCTTAATGAACAAATTATTTGGTTTAGATCTAATGCAATTATCATGGATACAATTCCATTATTTATTATAATAATAATAATAAATGTCTTTTACTCAAAGAACTTATGTATAAGAACCTATTTATAGTATTGAGTAACTAGGAGAAACAACCTTGGATTTTGATTCAAAACCAACTCCCATTTCTACTTAATCATTTGACTACTATATATTATAATAAATTCACAATATCATATAACCAAATATTAAGAAAGACATGTGTGGTTGATCACTTAAAAATCTCAAATTAGATTCTATGTGTTTTTAGCAGTAAATACAAAATTAAAAATTTATAAGGATGTTTCACTTTGTACATAGCTTTGGTGTCAAACTGGATTCTATGTGTTTTTAGCCATAAATACAAAATTAGAAATTTAGCCATAAATACAAAATTGGAAATTTACAAGGATGTTTCACCTTTTACAAAGCTTATCTCTAGATACTTTCAAATTCTTTCTTCTCTACTATTCAAAATTCTCTCTCTTTCATTATAATTTTCTTGGTAGACTAAAATTTCTTTCTCCTTGAAATTTAATTAAACTAATTTATAGATAAATAAACTTATGTTCAAAAATTTAATTGAACTCTTTTATATATAGAAGAGGTAAACACTTCATTCTATCTGAAAGACTAAGAAAAACAAATATGCTACAAACTCCGACCGAGACGGCTGAGACATGATATGTGAATCAACTAGTAATTATATTTCCAACAATTACCACAGGAGAGTTTATACCATCAGGAGAGTTAGGAAGTGTTTTACATCAGTGTAAACTTTAATAAGTCAAGATTAAGTATTGGTTATTATCATTTGAGAGTGGTATATGTAATGAGCACATAGATTGGCCGATAAGGATGTTCAGGACTAAATCGCATTGAATATTAAAACAATTTGGTAAGATCTTAATAAAATAAATTGGTTATAATGCATTTAATATCAAAATGAATTTATAGTTAGAATGCATAGAACATTAAGACGAATTTGAATATACACTATAAATAATTAATTAAAATGCACTTACGTTGAATACACATTTACTATGCGCTGCCGACCTGAGTGCCTTGTAGTTCACGTTTACTAAAACAATCCAAACCTTTTACACATTGATGCTAACAAACCAAATGACTCACTATCTAACTATTTTGTATTGTGACGGAGTGCCAATTTCTCACAGCTAAGATCCAAGTCAAGTTTTTAAGATCGTGACGGCATGCCAGCCGAGACAAGTGGTATCCAGCGAAGATTCAAATGATTTTTTTTCATTTGCGGGACCATTGCTGAGCAACTACGGCTGATTGTGGAAACTACGGCTGATTGATTCTACAAGTGTTCGAAATCATAAATAGTTGCAGAAAAGTCGCAAAAGAATTTGCGATCATGCCAAAACAGAGGAAGAAATTCAACCATGGCCCGCTTTGATTCCCTCGGTGAAGGAAACACAAGTGAAACGATGACGGTATTGCATCATGCCAAGATTGTCCAACTACAAAACACAGTTTTTCTTTTTAAATTATGGGAATAACAACTTTTCAATAGTATATCTAACAGCCCGTAAGTCATACTAATAAAATATATTCAACAGTTATATATAAAATAAAATAACTTAGGACTTAGCATGAAACTTTTTTAATCCTATCTGAATGATCCTCTATTTGAGTTATAGCTTTCCCCTACTGTTTTTAGCCTTCTCATAAAGGCTAATAAACAATCCTACCCAATCCATTTTAAACTTATAATCTCTAGAAACTCTAAATAATACATGTTTTCTTTAAGGCAATCTTTATTTACTCGACAGATTTTTCCTTGAGAGAGGAGTCTGTCAAATAAATACCGTTAAATCTCTCATAGAACGATGTCCATTTGACAGGCTCCCCTCCAAAGGAAAGTCTGTCCAGTGTATAAAGCTATCAGTTTTTTTACTACTAAACCCACTAGGATGCTCTCAAAGTACAAAATACTAAACCCACTAGGATGCTCTCAAAGTACAAAATACAGTTACCCAAACACAAACCATAAATATGGTGGTGAAATTTCAGCATTGTACACGCTAGTAAAGGCACGTGAAACAAGACGACGACTCTCACCCATTGAAAACTAACGTATTTAATTTGCGTGGTGTTTAAGCGTAATTAAGTGTGAGTTGAATAGATAGCAGCCCATGTTCGGAAAATGGAACATCTAATTCATATATATAGTGACAGTTCTGGCATACCTTTCGAAACCTGTGGAGGCCGAGGATGCTCTTCAAAATCCAGCGGCGCACGCTGATTAGACAGACCAAGGAACTCACACCGATGACAATGAGATTCAGCTTGACGAAAGGAAAACAAAATGTGGCTGATGGGAAAGACGACGATACATCCCTTTCAAATAGCTTGGAACTATTAAATATCCAGCCTGTCAAGTTCCTTGATATCTTAAACTACCTGCCTTCGCTGGTGCAATGGAACAGTATAAGCGTACACGTAAAATCCTTGCAGATTTAGAAAACGCCTTGACATCAAAGAAAACAGACGTTTAAATGGATTTATCAGAAACGGTTAAGGTGGGTGACATGATATCTTCAATATAGCGTTACCATCAATATCGTCATTAACCCAAGGGTCGAAGTAACGAATTGGACATAAAGTCAATATGATTGTTGTTACGTAGATCTCATTTTGGATTACATGTAACATTTCTCATTGTGGATTACATATCACATTCTGTACACATATTTCCTTCCCTTCCGGGTAAGCGGTCTCAATACGTGACCTTCACGGCTTTCTATAAATAAGTCTAGCTATTACTTTTCTTCCCCCAAAGTTTCTCTTCGTATTCCAACTATGATAGTTACATATAAATTCAGAGTTCAAACTTTGAAGAAAACAATATCATAACTTGGAGGGATTCCGGATACTATTAACTCCATCAATTAAATTCTACAATGGTTGACATCGTCGTTGCTCTGTGTATAGGCCTGCATTTTCTCCTACCAAGCGTGAGCGCTCAGACAGCTGTGAAGCCTGGATCATGGGAGCTTGTGGTTAGTAATGGTGGTGTCTCCGCCATGCATATGACCACAACCTTCCAAAATACAGTGATCATGTTTGATCGCACGGACTACGGTCCTTCGCAACTTCGCTTTCCAAATGGACGTTGTAGAGATGATCCAAATGATGAAGCGCTCACCCATGATTGCTGGGCTCACTCCATTGAATACAATATCGCTACGAACAACCTCAGGCCGTTGATGGTCTTCACTGATACTTGGTGTTCATCTGGCGCCTTTGCATCCAACGGTACTTTAGTTAGCACCGGTGGATTCAACGATGGAGCCAAGGCTGTTCGTTCATTTGTACCGTGTGCTAATTCTGCATGCGATTGGAATGAAGCTGCAGGCTCTAATCGACTCAAGGAGAATCGATGGTATGCTTCCAATCAGATCCTTCCTGACAATCGAATTATTGTCGTGGGAGGCAGGCGAGCTTTCTCGTACGAGTTCGTGCCTGGAGGGGAGTCATATTCCTTGCCGCTTCTTTCGCAGACAAATATTCCCAATGCAGAGAACAATCTGTATCCTTTTCTTCATCTCTCCTCCGATGGAAATATCTTCATCTTTGCCAACAAAGATTCCATCTTATTTGATTACAAAACAAATAAGGTTGTAAAGACCTTTCCCAGGATGCCAGGTGGAGCCAGAAATTACCCCGCCTCCGGTTCATCTGCTATGCTGCCACTGTTGGCATCTGATGGATTTCAAAAAATAGAAATTCTCATCTGTGGTGGTGCTCCTGACAGCGCTTTCACCTCAGCAAAGGCTGGGAATTTCCTAACCGCACTTCAAAGCTGTGGAAGAATTGTTATTACAGATCCCAACCCTGTTTGGGCTATGGAGAATATGCCTGCGCCCAGGGTTATGGGAGATATGCTCAACCTTCCTAACGGTGAAGTTCTGATAATCAATGGTGCCGAGAAAGGGACGGCAGGTTGGGAGATTGCAAGGAATCCAGCTCTTGCTCCGTATTTATACAGACCTAATGCAATGGCAGGGCAACGATTTACAGTACTGGCAGCCTCCACCATTCCGAGATTGTATCATTCGACTGCAAATGTATTGCCTGATGGGAGGATTTTTGTTGGAGGCTCCAATCCCCACGTTGGTTACGTTTTTTCTGGAGTCACGTTTCCAACCCAGCTTCGTCTCGAAGCATATAGTCCTTATTATTTGGACGAATCCTACAGTACTTTGAGGCCTAACATCGTTTCTCTATCTACCGATTCTGTGAGCTATGGTACAAGATTCACCGTTCAGTTCTCTGTTTCAAGTTATGTTCCCAACAATATCCAGTTCAACATTTACGCTCCATCCTTCACAACGCATGCATTTTCCATGAATCAGAGACTGCTCATACTCGCATCAACTAGCCCAAAGAGAGTAAGAGGAATATATATTGCTATAGTTACAGCACCTCCAAGCTCTGTTCCAGCGCCGCCAGGATACTACACGCTATTCGTGGTTAACAATGGAATTCCGAGCGTCGCCAATTGGATTCATTTGTTTTAACCTATCTCCCCGGTAACATTGTGTAAACATTGTGTAATGTATCTGAGGCATATTCGTTTTGTGTTTGAAGAAAACCAGTGTATAATGTGTATGAAAAGCAGATCTAGTAGGCGTGAACTGTGGCCTGCCCTTAATTCTATCTAAACTATAAGAAGATAAAACCTGTATCCTTTTCTTTGGCAATCAAGAGCTAAGATTTCTAGTTGGGTTAGTAAGAGTTGCTTCACATGCTTCATCATAGAAGCTACATATTTTAAATAACATAAAATAAAATTTAAGCCAATGTTTATCAATGAAAAAATAAAATGATAACATAAATTAAAACATAATATAAGAATAAATCTAAAAAAATAATAATTATTATTTATAAATAATTTAACATGGTATACATTTAGACCAAAAAAATCTGTCATCATAATAATATATATTTTAAGAAAATTAAAATAATATTATTATTTAATTTAAATCTATTTCTTAGCACCACAATTTAGCATCACTATAGTTTATGGTGCTAAAGTGGTGTTATTAGTATCATTTACAATTTTATGGTGTTAAGATGCTTGTGTTAAGGTGATGGTATTAGCATCGCTTACATTTTGTGGTGTTAAGGTGGTGGTATTAGCACCACATATATTTTGTGGTGTTAAAATGGTGTTAATCTTTATATGGAATTATATTTTCACTCATGTATATTAAAAGAAATGCCATGTTGACAAGTGTCATAATGTAATGTAGTACTAATAATTATTTGTCACATGGACATATACATGTAGAATTTATTTACTATGATTTTCACCATAAACATAAGTATTTCACAAATAATTATTTGGTAAATAATGTAATTTAATTATTTATAATTTTTTTTATTGAAATAAATAATCAAGGTTTTTTATGAGTTTTTGCATCACAATTCCAACAAATTTAATTTCTTATTTTTACACTATTTAAACAAATGAATTCACTTGATTCAATTTGATCAAATTATTCATTTTTAATACTATTTATAAAATAAATACTTAGGACTTTTAATATTGACAAATAATAAATATACCATTTTTTTTAATTATTAATTTTATAAAGTAGCAATACAAAATAGAAATTACAACTTAAGAAATTGGATCCCTTTACGTGCTTGATGGATCCAAGTTTAAGATGGATCTATGATGGTTAATTTAATTCCACCGTTAGCACCACAAGTTATCCCCACTTATATTTTATGGTGTTAATAATGGATATTAGTACCACTTACATTATAGTGGTAATAGTATTTGTTAATCTTATTGGAAATGATATATGCCACATCATATTTGTTAATTAGAGAATGATGTATGATACTTTGAGGTGGTGATAAGTCCTTTGCCACATTAACACTTACAAATAAATTTAATTATGAGTCCTACACCCACTATAAAACAAATTCACAAGTGATTATTTTTCTAAAGAACCCACTTCAATTATTTATTTATTTATTTATTTTGTTCAAGCAAATAAATGTTTTTAATATGCTTTGCTATATATATATATATAATTGATTCAAATGTTTACTTTTTATATTATTGTCACTTCAAATAAATAAATATATGCATTTTACAAAATTATTATTGAAGGATAACCAAAAGTAATGAATTTTAATTTATTAAGATTATAAAGATGATGATAAAAGTGTTTTGAATTGAAATTTAATTGTTTGAATGATAATTTTTTATTAATAGTAATAATTATTTATCAAATTGTTTGATGGGTATTAGTTCCATCAGGAAGATTTGAGACACATGGCTTAGGGAGGAAAATTCTACCTTAAGCCTTATAGGAATCTTCTAAACATATATGGCCAATAAAAGCATCTCAAGCCACTATACATGGAGTTGTGATGGTATTCTTAGCCTATATGCGTGCATATCAATCTTATTATGAAATTTTTAAAAGTATATATGAGATTAGGATTCATTTACATGGTTAAGGGAAGAAACCAAGCCTTAGCACTAAATTATGGGTGAGTGAACAAAGTTGAGGGACCTTTTAGATGCAATGGTAGAGTGAAGTCAATCACTCTTGATCCATAAAATAGAAATCATCCCTAGCAATCCCGATCCTACCAAGCCTAGTCCCAAGGCTGCCAACATGTATGCCAATTAGGATAGTACACAAAAAGTGCCCCCTTTTTATTGATGCAATCACGCTCCCATTTTGCTTTGAATAACTGCGCTTCCGTTTACTAAAACTTGTTTTATGGTTAAAACGGGCCGAGCTTGTCATTTTCACCACAATGTCACGCTATTGGAGCTTTACCAGAGCGGAACGAGAGTGGACAAACACGTTTTGGGTGGGCCAAAGCCATCAACCTCCACCTTGGGATCAAGCTCTTCTTTGTGAGGTATTTTCCTCAAATCGTTTGATGATTTTTTCCCTATATTCATTAATTTATTTTCCCTAATTTGAAATTAAACCAAAATATTTTAATTTATATGGCCAATGGAAAACAATGGAAACCAAAACCTCAATTTAATCATAAAAACCAAATAATTTTGATTATTTACCAAAATTCATACCCAAAATTTACATGTCCAATGGAAACCAAAACCCTAATTAACTCATAAAAAAAACAAATCAATTTCACTATTTCCATATGCATATTCACCAGCATCCTTGTGAATCCATACCAAAATTCACAAATATGCAAAGTTTGTGAAGCACATTGCAAGTTTGCAAAAGTAATTTACATGCCCAATGTAAACCAAAACCCTAATTAACTCATAAAAAACAAATGAACTTCACTATTTGCATATGTATATTCACAAGCATCATTGTGAATCCAAACCAAAATTAACAAATATGCAAAGTTTGTCAATTATATTGCAAGCTTGCATACAACTAAAAAAAAATCAAGTAGAATTCATATCTTCCCTAAAATACATAAACAAACATGGTAAATTCCTTGCCTCTATCCGAAATATCGAAGTTGGTCGTCCAAGAACATCAGTAAACACCTTATCATTTTGATGCCAACTTCCTAATACAAGTGTTAAAATAAGGCATAGAAGCTTCCCATGCTTAGCAAATATTTCCTCTTGGCTGAAGGGTACTTTTTGGTTAAGGTCAAGACAACAAAGTTCAACAATAGGCTCTACGAACATCAAGATACATAGGGAGGTTTATGTGTTTGATTACATGCCAATCACATATTATCATACATGATAGAATCGAGTGGAAACCTTACAACCATAAAAGCCACTATACACAATTATGCATTTAGTATCTCATGGGTATATAGAAAGAGGGCATAGAACTAAACTAACATCAAGTGGAATCCATACTTGGCCCAAATTACATATAAACAAAGATATGCTAAATAGACTTTGGATTCCAAAAAAAATCACGCTACAACAAATAATTACATGTCTAACAAAATTGTTTCCTATACTGGGATTTTATTCATCAATAGCACATTATGCCGCCTATTCTAGGCTCTAGCCGTTGCCTCTACCCGCAATCTGGGCGCTGGTCTTGCAAGGGCATTAGTCAGCACCTCACAATTTCGATGAAACTTCATAATCCAAGCCTTAAAATAAGCTAGAGGAGCTTCCCAATCAACATATGCACATAGGAGATTTTATGTACACATGCATATGGAAATTGGAATTAATACTTCAATTTAGGACATAAATTTAAAATGAAAAAAATGTTAAATGTTTATTCTTTACTATAAAATTCAAGATCAATTTTAAAATTTAAATAATAGATTTAGTTTATGTTGTTATTTGTCATACATTAGTTTTACACTTTTAAGTTCTTAGAGATGTCATTATGTCATGTGTTTATTTTTCTAATGGTATTTTATCTGTATTTATGGTTGCAGTGGCTACTATGGACAACAATGCTGAGATATTGAGGGTTATTGGGAATCTCAGAGAGATTGGTTCTTCCTGGAGGGGTGGAGATGAGCTCTGTCGCTCCTTGTCAGACTTATTGTTGAATATTGTTGATACGATCGCAAGATCGAACGATGCTTTGTATAGCATCGCATCCTACAGGGAGAGAAAAAGACACGAATATGCTGATGGTTTAGTCTACAATGAGATAAAGGAGCTGAAAATAACCAAAGAACACATTTATACATTGTTTAGAGTGCCTGGGATGGATGAAATTCCGGAGAGCACCAGGCCACATGTTTCGATTGAGTGGTGCACTTTTCCACCCATTAGATACCATTGGATGGATAGATGGTACATGGTTTTTGACATTCCTCTGCACAACAATAGGGAACCATCTATTGGCGGGGATCGATTGACATCCCATGTGCCTCAGAGCGAGCCACACATGTGCACAACGTGTGGTCAATCCTGTTATGGTCCTGGACCAAGACATGGTACCTCTACAATGAATGGTGGTCAGGTAAGGACATTGTTACAACTCTATTGTTGTTCAATTTTTAATTTTTCTATATTGTACACATATTAAAATATTCGTAATATATGCAAATTTTACTCTTGCAAGAGATTGATGCCTCTCAAGGGGGTGGTAGTGCACCCAGTGTGGTTGTATCCGAGGCCCAAACAACCAACATTGAGGTAATATTTAAACATGTGTCATTTTGTTAATGCATGTGTTAGTCTTGATTAATTTGTTAAATTGTCTAATATTTACTATTTTTGAAGTTGCAGGAACCCCATTTAGAACCGGATGCTGGAGACATTGATCTCAGTGAAATACTCCTAGGTGGAATTTATGATTACCTAAAGAATGTAAGTACATGGTTAATAACTGAATCTTGTTCAAATTATTTAAATTTCTTACTGTACACTCCTTTATAGATTGCTAATATTTTTAATTTTTAAACTTGAAGATGCTATCTAGATCATAAGAGGAGCAAGAAATTGCTGGAAGCGGTCCCTCCCATGGGGGAGATATGTCCCAGGAAGGGGTAAGTATATTAAAATATTTTAGTTTTTCAGTACATATTATTCCATCCATTCAAGTCCATGTCTAACTATGGTAACACTTTATGACTGTAGACATCATTGCAAATCCCTCCACCGCCTCTTTGGTTTGGATCTCCTCATAGTCTAAACGTAGATAAGAGGGTTGTTTACACCAAACAACTCTCTTCCTTGAAAATAGCGGGTGTCCATGACGATCAACGTACTCATCCCACGGTAATGTACACACTTCCAATGGTAGTTGCTGGTTAGCTTTGAATTCACTTCACAACTAGTTTTTCTTAATGTTATTTTCACATGTTTACAACAGCAGGATGTAGAGTCATCTGTGCCACACCTTAGTGGGGTTGTTGATGTTGCAGTCAATGCTACATCTACAATAGGGATAAGTCACATTGAGGTACATCTACTTGAATATTTGTAATTGTATAGTTGATTTCTATTGTCTATGGACATGCACAATGTCTAAATATTTTATAATTTGGTGAATGTAGCCATACCCTGGTCCATTAGTGCACGTGACCGAGGTTGATGTTCAACCTATGACTCCTCTTTCTACTGAGGAAACCCAGTCTGATTCCCAGGAACAAATTTTTTCGGTGAGATGTTCATTTTTTACATAATGTATTAGTACTTTCTCATTCATGTACATGTTGATAATTGTTGAGATAATTGACATATTTTTTGTATTCACAGAGAAGCATTACAGAGAGACTCTCTGCATGGAGGAGGACACCAGAGGAATCTATACCCCGAATAGATGTAGTGAGTGTTTTTTTTATGTACAATTGAGTCGTATTTTGTTTCAAACTTTGTTATCGCTGGACAGTACTAGTTCAGTTACATGATCAAGAAATATTGTCATTGATTTGCAATCACCAGAGATGCACAGTGGTCATGGATAGAGGCAACAAGCACCAGGGTCGAGAAAAAACAAGAGAAAGTTAGATTTTTGATGTGTTAGTCTAGGACAAATATGCATTTTTATGTACAAGAGGAAGTTAGAGTATATGGGCGCGGTCTAGGACAGATGTACTTTTGTTTGCATGTACATCAAAGATGTTTTTAATACATGTACATTGACATGCCATATAAGGGCCTTTTATTTTGTATTATAACTTTCATGATATAAAAAATATTTCATATGAAGGCTCTTGAGATCTTAATGGTCCAGCCTTTTAAGTGTGATTATACATGTCTAGCTAGGAATGTTTCTATGTGTAATGTTCCCAATTTTTGATATATTTTACGATTGCATGGAGATACCATTATAAATTTGAGAACAATCACAATTACAATATTACATAATGACAAAAATTTACATTTCAATTGTTTTTTACCACGATCCAATTGCATATACAATGTTAAATTGTATTCACAAATATGGAACATACCTAACACACATAAGCACCCAACATACCTAAGTAACTCATCCAACTAAGTGGAATACAAAAGCACCTTACCCACATAAAAACCTAACAAAATTATAAAGGATGCACGAAGTTGACACACCTAAGTGATGCACCTGTGTGGTTTACATAAATGAAATTGATGTTTGGAATGATGTATTTAATCTAACAAATATATGGGATAGACATGAAATCTAAAAGTATCCGAGTATAAGGTTGAT
This sequence comes from Pseudotsuga menziesii, assembly GCA_001517045.1. Lineage (NCBI taxonomy): Eukaryota > Viridiplantae > Streptophyta > Pinopsida > Pinales > Pinaceae > Pseudotsuga > Pseudotsuga menziesii. Next base: position 109,633 of record LPNX010728004.1, read on the forward strand.
TATAATAATGGTTATGATTATATCCTGCACATTATTTTATCATTTTGTTAATGTACATGGCATTTGATGAATGGCCTCAATGAACAACTTTGGAAGAGAAGAAAATTATGGGTGATTTTATTATAGTTTAAATTGATTGGAGAAGCACTATTATGAATCTTGTTTTATAAATTTATGTTTATGGAGTATTATTCGAAACATTCGTAGTGTGAATATATATATATTTTAATAACGGCGTAATAGGTTGTCCACATGTTTCTAAACATAAACATGTTCCATTACATGGTTACTGACGTAATGGCATTGTCTCCTCTTGCATTTCATCATACAAATGTTCACATCTCTTGGATGACCAGGATAAATTAATATGGAAATAACCTTCTTTTGAATTTCCAGTCTCCTGTATGATATGGGATCCTAAGATCAATTCACCTCCACATAGATATTGACAACTCCTTTTGTCTTGATTAAAACACAAACAAAGAATATTTCTTGCTTGACAATGATGCAAAATAAGTCAAGTTCAACACCTCACAACAGGTAATAGAATTCTCAACATCTATACATGGAATAATAGTTTTCAACAAGTATTTTTTCAAGAGGGGAAGATCTACACTCACCCTCTAGCTGACCTCTATGTGAAAAAAATTCACACTCCCTTACTAAGCAAAACCCTAGTTTCCAAAATTGACCTAAAAAGTGATCCCTTGTCCATGGACCCATATTAGAGGGCCACCCCTAGCACTATCCCGATGTCATGAATCCAACGGATTTGACTGTTCATCGATCCGAGTAACGGTCATCATTCTATGGAACATTGAATGCCACCTCCTACAAGCTTTCAGGGACACCTGTTGAATCCCTGCTTGGGGCATAGAATGGAAACCGTGCATCATGTTGATCAAAATATTTCACCTCCTATGGATAGCAAGGTGTTCCGCTGGTCTGAATGGTTCAGATCCAGAAAAAATAGATCACAGAGGCTGATAACTCTCCCTAGACATTATAGATATATGGAATACAAGGCTTTGATAGTTCACCTGTGTACCTGCAAAAGAGTTTAACACGAAACGAATTAAAGCAACCAGAATATGATCTACTAATCTATGCTAGTGACTAAGGAATCTAGAAATATATATTTGAAATCAAACATCAACAATATGTATGGGACATAAAATCAACTTGCATTAGATATATGAAGAATTTTACAACCAAGCCTTAGTGTTGACATACATCTCCATGAAACCAACTCTTCATCCCCAAAAGCTCCAACTCTAGCTCTCTATGCTCTCTCCAAATGATCTTGGGCCAACAATCAATCCAACAGCATAACAATACCTTCAATGTTCTCCCCTCATCCATGGCTATGAGCCCATATTTATAGGGCTTTAATGGATAGAGATGGTTGAGAAATTAGTGGGTGAGGTGGCCTCTAAGATCCTAGGATGAGGGATCTCGAGCTCAACCAACCCACAATAGTAGGGATAAGGGATATCTCGAGGATTATCATCTAGAAGTCTCAAGAAGCTTCTCTTTTTCCCTTTTTACCTAGGGTACCGTGCTTCTCCTTCTATGACAAAGAGGTTCTAGTAATAACCTCCTATGGAACAAGGGAAAAGGGTGGTGGCACCGCTTGTGGACAACCGATGAAAGGCGGTGCAAGCAGGGTACCACTCCTGGACAAAGGGGCATGCGCAGTGCTAGGAATTTGTATGACAGACTGATAAAAAAACCATTTAGCCTTCACTCCAAAAGCTGGGATTCAGGGCAAGTAGGTATGTCAAAGGTCTTATCACATGATGGTGACAAGATTTTGGTATAACAGGATGCCCCGCAAAGCATGAGTCTTAGAGTGATACGATAAACGAGAGCTTTGAGAACAAGTCACTACCAGGAGATGAAAATGTTGGCTCGATCGGAGTATGCAGTCAAGTAGGCATCTATAGTATATCAGTATGTTGACTCATAGACACAAGTAACCGAACTCATAGCTGTAGACCAATACAAGGCAGATCCATGAGTGGAATAAATAAGCATGCCTACTAGAATACAGTGTAGATCCATGTGATAGAGGACTCAAACTTGGGCATAGCTACCAGACATACAATGTAGATCTATGTCATACAGACACAAATTTGAGCATATCCATGACCATACAAATGTGGATCCATGCTAGATATACAAAACTCCATCGCAACCTGGGGAAAAAGCAATGAGAGCTTTTAAACAAATGCCAGAGTCTTCGTCTTGTGTTCCACAAAGTACGATTCTATCCATGTGATTACAATGATCTAAAGTCGAACATGGTAGAAACCACTTGATTAACGTCCAATGATGTGAACCGTTAACACAGTGTGAGGGAGATCACCATTAATGTTAATGATTCCCAAGGTACCCTAGTACAATCTACTAAGTGCGAATAGATGTCCTTATGTCGAACACCCAGTCGATTCTATCGATCAAAGGTCAATGACGTGAACCTATGTCCGAAGCGAGAGAATCTGTCATTAAGGCATACAGATCTCAAGATACTAAATATTGTTTCTAATACTATTTCCTGGATGATGAATTGATGTCAATGGGAATAGTCTCATTGAAGGAGGGCCATGATGAGTCCCACATCAATGACACGAAACTCAAAACATAGTTATGGAATGATGCGAATGCAGTAACCATATGACTGATTCAAAGATACTGACACAAAGACTGTGTAGTCTGCAGAGGTAAAGCTTCTTTAGATCCCCTTTGAACATCTGGAGGCACGAAAAAATGACTTGGCAGCATGACTAGACAGGACAGATACACAATGCGACAGTGGACAATGCATTCTTTTGAAAGACTCAAAGGATTGGCATGACTCATGAAAGTGGGCCGTCACGGAGATCAGCTAAATACCCAATTGAATGACATGATTGTGCAAACAAGTGCCATGTTCAAAGGTAATGACAAACAACTGCCATTATTTGCAAAATGATTCCCTTTCCCATTTCCCCCATCATGATTGATGAGAGCCTCTTTTCAATTTTACGAGTTCAAAGAGGGTAACAAACACTCGATATAGCTTGTCAGAAGACAAGTCTAGTCTCGTATGTTTTACAAACCTGAGAGAGGAGGGGTTCATTCCCAAAACGGTCTCTCAATGTTTAATTTAACGAGTCCAATGAAAGAAAACTTAGTATCATTCATGTTTAGAGAGTCTGAACGAATACAGAAGAAGACTTAATGGGGGTCCTTTTTTGTATGATTTAGTCTCTAAGGCCCGAAAAAGTGTAAAATCATACCTTAGAGAACTCTTCTAGTCATGATTGGATGGAGTGTTCCTTTCTTGTAAATAGTCCTATCCGAACCGAGAAAGAGATAACCTATCGTCAGACGGAAGACTCTTCAAATACTTTAACGAGCATGAAGAAGACAAGATCGCTCGAAAATATTTTCGTATTTACGGAGCCTGAAAAGGGTTTAAAGAGAACTCCATGAGGTTTCTTTACACAATGTCACTTTTTACGAGCCTGGAAAGATTCAGAAACGGACTCGACTATCTTTTCATGTTTAAGGAGTTTGAAAAAAGATGTAAATAGAAGACTCCATGATGTTTCTTTACACAATGTCGTATTTTACGATCCTGGAAAGAAACTTGAACTGGACTCAGAACTTTGATACTAGATTTTAACAAGCGCGACAAAGTGTCGTAATAAACACTCAATGACCTTTTCTGTTTTGTGAAAGTACGAAAAATCCATAAACAAACTTTCCAAAGCTTTTATTAAAGTCAACCTGTAGACAACTCATAAACAAGTGTTATATCCATCCAAAATCAACATTAAGGGATCATGACAAATAGATTTTGACTAGATCATGATGCAATATCAAAACTATACTAGGTCAGACCCAAAAAATGTCTATATAAGGCGAGTAAATAGTAAAAAATCAAAAAATTCACTATTTACCTCTAACAGAGAGCACTTGGAGCATTTTTTAGCCATATTTTCCACAGATGATACTGGGAGTTCCCACCATCCATTTTCATTCTCGTTAGTTGCAGGTAATAGCTAATACCTTTATCTTTCATTTCATAGATTTTATTTTGGGATTTGGTGGGGTTTTAGGCCTATTTGGAAAGCCCTAAAATCCAATTTGTGGGCACCGCGGCTACCCCTTGCGGGATAGGTGGTACCACTCGAGAACCGCGCCAAGAATATGGTGGAGAGGTGGTGCCACCGCCTATCTCCAATGGGGCATAGGCAGTGCTGTCCGTGGAGAAGTTAAACCAATTATATAGGCAAAATTTACTCATTCTTTTGATTTGCAATCACTCAAGGATGATATTAATACATACCATTGTTGTTTTTGGTAGGTCTAGGCTTCCAAAATATGGTGATATGGAAGGAAAGAACACATGATGATGAGGATGCTACTGCTGAAAGGAATTCGGTTTGTATTTCCGCACTCTGAAACTGTGGGCTCTTAAAGTTCTTCCGGACACCAAGCATGGTGTCCCACGAGAGACTACTGGAACACATATTCAGAATGTGGAATCCAGAACAACAGTATTTTGAGGTGGGGGCACATATACTTACAGTGGAGGTAGAGGACATCTACTTCCTAACTAGCCGATCGAGATGGGGTGCCCCCATCTCACTTATAGGTTCCCATGGTTGGGACATTACCACTAGAGAGCTCATAGATCGACACTGCGTACCAGGTACAGGCACACCGGGGAAGAAAATCCCTATCAGGGCAGTGACAGACAGGGCTCTATGGATTTTTCTGCTCACCATGCAGAGGGTGGCAGGCAGCCAGGGTGTACATCAGGCTTCTAGGGCACATATGATGTATGCCTTAGAGGCTATGGCACCTACGGTGTTCAACTGGGCGGAAGCATTGCTTCCAATCTTCAAGGATCAGCTGACTAAATGTTAGCAGGGAGAGCTGAAGCAGTTCAACTTTGGTTCCATCTTAGCTTGCTTCTTCTTTGAGCGAGTCCCCCAGATGAGGCCCCAGGTGACCTTCTGGAGTCTGAGAGCACGGGACCCGCGCATGTTGAGGTGGGTCCAGGTCATGGCTCGCATAGGAGCGGGTAGGGGCAGAGTGAAGTTCGGTGATGCATTCTTCAGATGGCTGCGGGATCATATGCTCATGGTTGAGGACTATGCCTATACGGGCATAGATTTTACAGGTGATCTTGACCTACCACTCCCACCTAGAGGGCAGTGGGGTGACATTGGTAAGAAACAAGAAACCCTAAAGATGGAAAATGTTTTTATGTTTTTTATGTTTTATATTTTTTATGATAAGTGACAAGACCTGTTTGTCTTCATGCAGATGTTGGAGTAGCGAGGCCTAGAGGAGCATCTCCATTAGACAGGTGAGCCGGAGCTCGCTTCGTGCCACAGGGTGATGATATCACCGGGGAGCTAGAGGAGAACCTAGAGAGGTTGACTCTGGATATCCCAAATGCTGATATATAGAACTACGGTGGGAGTACTGGGCCGATTCAACAGGCTACTACGCAAATTGGCTCGAGCAGTGATGTTCTATCACGGGCACCACTAGTGGATGAGACATGTATACTGAAAGCTTATAACTTCAGGATTTTTGTATGATGATTTTGCCTGAAAGCCTACGTGCTTCAGATGAGGTCTCGGGACCTATTTTTGTAAAAAAATTTCGTATATATATACAGACTTTTACACGGTGTTTATACGTTTCAAATGGATAAATGCATTTTCTATGAGTTCTATGTGTCTTTAAATGTTTATTTACAATGTACCATGTTTGATTTAATGTCATGAATGGGAAATATGCCAATCTAGGATGTAATTAGCCAATGAATTAGCAACTACATTATGTTCCCTAGGGATATGCCTATATGTAATGGTTCCAAATGATCTTTCTAACAAACATACCCTTTAGAAGAGGTGAAGGAGCACTAGGTTCCTAATGGTGTAGACATGGTTCAAATGACAAACCATGAGTTGAGAGTCCATCAAAAATACTAGATCACGGACATCTTGAGAGGCAGCTTCAGTCAGAAGATCGATGATTGCTTCATACTCGACGATGTTATTAGCAGTGGGACCTAAGCAAACCACTCCTGAACTAACCAAATCTTCGGCCGGGGAATAGAGAACCTAAGCAGTCGAGGCTAGATTCAAGGTGTGGTAGAAAGCACCATCAGCGAAGCCGTAGAAATCCATATACATGACCAAAACATGGTATAAATAGATGCGGACACAAAAACTCAAAACCATATTGAAAATACTGAAAGCACACTGAAAGTCAATCAATATACATATATACAAGATACCATCCAAGAAAACCTAGGTGTAGTAGCTTTTCAAGTACAATCCATTGCGAGGTTGCTCCAAAGGGATTCCATCATAATCAACTAACTCATAGGCTCCTTACCCTAACACCTTGGAAATAACAAAAGGTCCATACCACATGGTCTTGAACTTACCCTTTCCTAGCTTGTTGTATCTTTGGTCATAAGTCGAAACTAGGTCACCCTCATTGAAAACACGAGGCTGGACAGATTTATCATACTGGGCCTTGACACGTTTCTTATGTGCCTCATTAGCCAAGGCAGCATCTCTACGAGTCTCATCAAGGTTATTTAAGTACATAAATCTCGCTTCCTCTGTGGAAGTGTCTTGGAGAAGTTTGACGGCAAGTTGTAAAGATGTAATCTGACATTGGATCGGCAAGACAGCTTCAAGTCCATAGACAAGATGGAATGGTGTGAAACTAGTAGCTATTTTCACGGAAGTCCAATAAGCCCAAAGAGCGGAAAAAATAAGGAAATGCCAATTTTATTTATGATCTCCAACCATTCGATGAAGCATAGTTTTCAAAACCTTGTTAATGGCCTCTACCTAACCATTAGCTTGTGGATAATATGGCATAGAGTTTTCATGGCGAAAACCTAGCTTGGCACTCAATTCCTCCATCATTTGATTACGGAAATGAGATTCGTGATCAGTGACGATAGACTGCGAAACTCCAAATCTAGCTATGATATGATTGAACAAGAAGAGAGCGGCAGTCTTACCATCTTCTGCATATGTAGGCATGGCCTCAACCCATTTTGTGAAATAATCCATGGCTACGATGATGTAACCATGCCCCCCAGTTGAGGTAGGTTTACAATGCATGAAGTCAATCCCCCATTTGGTAAAAGGGTCAACGGCAATGACAGGGTGAAGCGGAGCAGGATGGGTGCGCTTTTTGGGATAAAAATGTTGGCAAGATGGGAATTTCTTAACAGCCTAATGATATTCTTTGAAGACAGAAGGCCAGAAATAGCCAACGCGAAGGATTTTCTGGGCTGTAGCCATCCCAGATAAATGACTGCCACATGCTCCAGAGTAGCAATCATTCAGCACGTGTTCAACCTCCTCATGAGTGAGGCATCGTCGGAGAATGGAGTCAATCCCATGTCTATACAAGGTATCATTCAAGATAAGATAGTATTTCGCGTGGTGACGGATGCGGCGATGATCATCGTGAGATAGATGCGGCTGAAAACACTAGGTTTGGAGATAAATCAGCAAATATCCATACCAAGGATCAGTAGCGCTAATCAGGAACAGGAATTCATCTGGAAATGAATTGCTGGGCTCAGATTCCGTGGTAGCACAGGGAAGGTCACATATAAGCTCGGAAAAAAACAAAGGATTTCTTTGATGTAGCCTTGGCAAACTCAAGATCATACTCCTGAAGGATAACGCTCCAACGGGAGTACTTTCCCCTGAGTACCTAATGAGTTAGAATGTAGTACATCGGGTTCTGGTCTGCTAATATGGTGGTAGTGCGAAGCAGAATGTAGTGACAAAATTTTTGCACAGCAATGACTGTGGTCAACGCTAGCTTCTTCACATGTGAATAACGGGTTTCAGAATCAATAAGATTCTTACTGGTGTAATAAATCACATGCTCCTAACTGTGGAGATTGTCCTGTACTAAAACCATGGTGATGGTAGTAGTGGAGGCAACAATATACAAGAGAAAATCCTTTGAATAATCTGGGGGGTGTATCACGAGTGAATGAGTCAAAGCGTGCTTAAGACTATCAAAGGTGCATTGGGCCTGGTCATCCCAGAAGAATGGAGTGTTCTTCTTGAGGAGACGCATATAACCGTGCATTTTCTCAGTGAAATTGCACATGAAATGATGGAGAAAGTTTGCCTTCCCCTGCAAACTTTGGAGTTCAAGGATGTTTGTTGGGGCTGGTAGATTAATGATGGCAGAAATATTCAAAGGATCGATCCGGATGCCATCTTTGGATACCACAAAGCCAAGCAGACGTCGCGTCTCAATGCAAAAAAAACATTTATGTGGATTGAGCCGTATATTATAATGACGACATATTAGGAATATGTCTCTAAGATGACCAGGATGGTCCTCCCGTCACTGTGAATGAGCAGGGAGGTCATCAAGGTACGGTTCAACAATATGTTTAATGTCGTGAAACGTATAAGACATCGCACGCCGGAACGTGGCTCCAACATTTTTCAAGCTGGAAGGTAACTTCTAATATGCAAAGGTTTCCCATGGGCAAATGAATGCCGTCTTATGCTGATCGGAGGGAAATATCTCAATCTGATTGTAGCTGGAGAAGCCATCCATGAATGAAAAGATGACACTTCCAGCATAGTTGTCGATAATCTGATTGATGTGCGGGGTAGGAAAGTTGTCCTTGGGACAAGATTTATTTAAATCCCTAAAGTCGATGTAGACTCTAATGGTGCCTTGCTTTTTATTGACAGGGACAATGTTTGATACCCATTCCGTCAGAGGTACAGGATAAATAAAACCAGCTTTCAGAAGTTTCTCAATATCAGCTTTAATAGTTGTAGCCTTCCTAGGATGGACTTGCCTAAGTTTTTTCCTGACAGTTTTAGCCGTGGAATAAGTTTTAATCTCATGGACCACAATGGAAGGGTCAATCCTCGGCATCTCTTCATAGGACCAGGAAAAAATATCACGGAATTCCTTAAAAAGTGCCTTATATGCTTCAGATTCATCTGTGGAGCATTTCTGCCCAACATGAACGTGCTCAACAATATCAGGCTTGGTTGATATGTCAATTGGGTTCGCCTGAGCAATGTTGCAAAGGTTTCCTTCAGAATCTGTATCTTGCAACAATATAGGACTTTGCGGAACTTTGACAATATCAGTAGGAAACAAGGATGCAAAATCATGGCTGCCCGAACTGGTATTGGGGAGGAACATGGATCTATGATGGTGATCCTCCCAAATGGGCTCATCCATATTCATGATCTCTATAATGGACTTGTCAAAAGGAAAAGTCTCGGAGAGATAGTCTAGAACTGGAAGAGAAGGTTCTAACCAGTACGGTAAATGGTAAGGATCCGAAGCCACTAAATGAATGTCATCAATGTGATCATCGGAACAAGTTTGAATGGTGTCATACATAGCTTCGTGTGGGCTCAACGAGGTGGACTCAACAACATTTGTGCCCTGGGGCTCAATATCAAATGAGGCGATCATATGTACTATCGCGGTATCCGTGCTAGGAGGAGTAGAGGGAAAAATCCCCATAAGGGATGAATCCTTCAGCATACCTACCCCAATCGACTGGTAAGGAGGAGGGGACTGACCTAACATGGGGATGTTATTAGCTGTGGAGGTAGTAACATTTGGCATACAGAAATCAAGCTGGTCAATAGTAACAATTCTCCCAAGATGCGGGAATTGGACCATTCAAAATACTGTTGAAGCAACAACATTCATGACATATAACCAATTCCTTCCTAAAAGGAGGTTATAATCTAAAGGGGAATCTACCACTTCTACTTGGATGGAAACAGTTTTTCCCCCCAACTCGACCGCGAGGGCTGATATGAGGCCATGGGGTTGGAAACCCCATCCATCAAAGGCTTTAAGGGTCATAGGTGATGTAACAAGATTGGGAGAGTCAAGAGCTTTCCAATAAGTCAAAGATAACACCAAGGACGAAGCTCCTTCATCTAGTACCATTCGAAAGACTTTCTTTCCTACTACTTTCGTAATGATCTGAAAAGCAAGTTTATGCGGTAATCTAGGTTTATAGTTCTTAACGTTGAAGTGAATCAAGTTAGTGTTATCTAGGTCTATAGCTCCTAATGCGGTCAACAAGTTCTTGCGCTGTGTAGGGAAACTTTGGTGTACTTCTAAGGTAGACATCGCACAAGGTGCCTGAGCGAGATATTCAACCACATTATAGAATTGAGTAGAACGGGAATTGGGATTAAAGACAACCTTCCGAAGAGTACTCTTTGGTGGGCGCAAAATCATGTCAAGAGTAGGCTTCTCGATAGAAAAGGGAACAGTAGACGAGGATTCCAGAGAACTAGTAGAGGGAACTTTCCCTGAAGAAGATTGATCTTCTTGCTTATCTGCGGGTTTATCATAATTCTGGCTTCGAGTTTGCAGATGGATGGTATTTGAGGACATCATACGAATTTCCTTCAATGAACTAGAGTTACCCTAGTTCGACATGTGGTCTACCAGCTGTTGTTGAGAGGGAAAGGGATCCGTAAGTACTGCAGGTGCGGGATTAGACTTCCAAAACTAGGAGATTTCATCCCGATGGGGACACTCCTTTGAGAAGTGGTCACCACCACATAACAGACAAGGGTATTTAGCCTTCCTTTTCCCTGTGTTGTTGTCATTATGTTTTGATTGTGGGGTCTCCTGCTGGTTTCCAGGTTTTTTATTTCGATTTTTACCTTTCTTTTTATTACCCGAGGTTTGAGTAGTTTGAATAGAATTGATCTCGGTAGAAACCTTAGGAGTCGAAGGAGTAGCAGTTTGGGTTTGCTTGGAATGTTTCCTTATGGATGGGGACTGGATTGAACCAACAATCCCATCAATAGGTACTTCTGGTGATGGCTTGGCAGGGTCAGTACTGGGGTGAGGAGCTTGAGGAATCAGGTCATAAAGAGTCTCGAACTGGGAATAGACCAAGTTTAGGTACTGAGCCCAACTAATAGCCTGCTCTTCGGTAATGGCACCGCCCATGGCCACATCTCGAGCAATAGGAGGCAACAAGGACTTAGTGAACCAATCAGCTAACAACTGATCCAGAATAGAGGCCTTAATAAGCTTTCTCTGCCTTCTCCACTCATGAATATGATTAGAAATTTGGGTGGAGGTGTTCTGTCTTAGAGAAGTTAAAACATTAGTGTCTGTTTCATAACGAATAGGGAGCTGAAAGTGTGTAAGAAATACGGTTGCCAACAAGCCAAAATCCACAAACGAGTGTTGTGGGAGTTCAATATACCACTTTGTAGCCGTACCGGTCAAAGTTCACTGAAAGAGTCATAACCGAACAGAATCATCCATGAGGGAGTTCGAGGAATACCACAAGTGAAAAGGCATAACATGGTTTCGCGGATCTTCACCCTGCTTCCCATCGAATTTCTGAATATCCGATGGTAACTTTACTAGAATGGGAGGCCATGAGGGATTGTGTCGAATGGGATCATTAATCAACTTGGACAAATCAGGAAAGTCCAAAGTTGCTAGGAAAGGTAACTATCTATTGGGATCCACATACTGGTAATATTGATATGGCATGTAATTACCAGTAGGGCCATAGGTATACTGATAAACAGGTTGCTGTGAGGAAGAACCATCAGAAAATCCTCCCATGGGGAGTTGATTTCCAGAATTAGGACCTCTAGGACCACCAGGGCCTCTAGAGCCACCGGGACCGCTAGGACCACCGGAACCACTAGGACCACCAGGACCACCAGGAGGCGGACCACCAGACCCTCCGAAATCTCCAAAAGGTGGGAAACTTCCAGAGCCACTGGAACCACTAGGTGGAGGGCCACCAGACCCTCTAGAGCCATAAAAATGAAAGCCACCAGGTCCCCCAGGACCACTAGGATTGTCAGGACCATGAGGATGACCGCCAGATCCTCCAAAACCATTAGGTCCCCAAGGGGGAGGACCTTCATAAGGTGGTCCTCCCGCAGTATCTATAGGTATCCCTCCCATGGCTGGCATGTAAGACCAGTTAGGTTTCCCCCATGGCGTAAAAGTGTTTTTAGGGTATGGAATTCCAGTAGGATTATATGTATGATTACCTATACGTATTTGATAACCATAACCACTAGAATACTGAATGGCAACAGGTTGTGCCCCTAAGGGCTGACCTGAACTAGATGGGGGATTTACCACATTAGTGTGGGTGGGAGGGACCAAAACTGTAGATGTTTCTATGTTAGAGGTTTGTTCTTGACTAGGTACAACTTCGAGATCAGATAACATAGGTCGTGCTGGGGGTTGCCCCCCAGCATTCAAAGGTACTGAAGAAACAGGAACTGAAGGTTGGGCCCCGAATGCAAAAGACCTGGGAGGATATGGAACAGACATAACATAAGAGGTGAGAGGGGTGGAAATTTGACCTAGGCTGTGGGTTGTTAATGGACGATCTATAATCGGTTCAATGGGTCTCATAGAATCGGCTAGTGAATGATATCCCACAGGATGGAATGTGGAACGAACTGGTGAAGAGCCTAATAGGTTGTCAATCTGATTTTCCACCTCCTATGCACAGCGGATAGTAGCATGGTATTGCCTATGTTCTTCTTCACTCTCAGGAGAACTTACACGGGTGCCAAATGAGGCAATGGCCTATCCAATAGGTGTCCCCCAAAAAGGAGCATTAGGACCAAAGTCGGGATGGGTATCATCAACATGACCTTCTGTGGGAGGATGGAATGAAGAATCTTCTTGGTAAGGCTATTGGACCAAGGGGGGTGAGTGTGAAGAATATGGTACTCCACTTTCCACCACCACATTATCTCCCACTTGGGGGGTGGTAGCAGCTCCTTGGTCGATAGCTTCCATTGGATTTTCTTTTGAAACAGAAGTAAAATCAGGTGGCAAGCCCCATTCTCTCCTGGAATGTCTTAACTCATCTAGTGTGTATAGTTCCTATCTAACCTAGGGTCTGAAAATCTAGAAAAAACACACCAAAAGACTTCCCTACTCAGACTATAGGTCAAAACAAGCAGACTTAAAATGATAGGGGGAGTTCAAAAGTCAAGTCTCTCACTAGGATTGTCAAGCAGGTGCCACTCGTGATATACCTCAAGGGTACGTGCTTAGTAATCTCCCCGAATGCTATTTTCGGTGTATGGCTACAAATAATATGGCCAAAGGGATTTTCTCAGATAGATAAGGTACCCTAGTGGGGTCTCTTGATATACTCAAGGTACGTGGGAGCTCAAATCGGTAGTAGTGTTGTCTAATGAATAACCATACACAAGGGGCCTTCCGATATACAATCGAGTACGTGAATTACCTTTCCATATACTCAAGGGTATGTGAAAGGCTGTTCGATATACCAACGGTACGTGGAAGAACCGCGCGACTCCCGGGATGTAATGCTAACAAATAACGACAGCTCCTACGTTTTACGACACCCGAACACATCTCTAACCTATCACTCAAGTTACTACGTAAATTTGAACCGACAACTACTGTTAATTTTAACTTGTACGGTTAGGTGAATGCATGATGTTTTGATAGAAAAGTAAAACCATGCAATATGCTTATGAAAATGTTCACTTTACCGTTCAATATGCCTACTTACGGGAGGGAAGGGAGTGTTTTTCTTTTTGTTTCAAAACCAAAAATCATTCCAATCAACAGTCATGAACATCAAGTGAAAGACAAGCAAACACTTTTACAAACCAAATTCTTCTTTTCGAAAGCAAATGGGAAGGGTGAGAATCTCATTTCCTAAAAGAACAACACCAAGCACACCTATATGCCAATGCACTCTAAATTTTCAAATTTCTTAAAAACATAAGCAAATCTAACTTAAAACTAGCATTTTTTATATATATTTTGATTGAGATAGTCCTATATGCATGAGAGACGAAAGATCATAAAGGTCCTGAAATATTATGAAGCCAATTAGAAAACCCAAATCCAACGCTAAAAAATGATGTCCTAATCTCAAGCAAAACTTTTCTTTTTTGAAGGGAAGAAAAAGAAGTTTACTATGCGAGCAAGAAATGAAATCTAGAAGCTAATCTAGTGTTCTTCTTTTAGAATATGCAACGAAAAGAGAGTTCAATGAACACCCTAACTTTCAGAAAACAAGAAATCCTTCTTTAAGCACAACCAACAAGAAAGAAGCGGATGAACAATAAAAAAGACTAAACAAATTTTTGAAATTCCACTGAAATCAATCTTAAACCATCAAAGCAGTAAGCCACACACATCAGATTCAATAACACAGTCCTGATAACATAACTGAAAGAAATCAAAATTCCAAATTTTCAGAAAGAAAAATGTGGAAAAAGAGTTTTGGACTAATGCCTACCTGGTACCATGCTTCGTAGGTGTTGTAAGAGCGTTTCCAAAGCAGCTCTGCTCCTCGCAAACCAGATACAGGCAGTGGCACCACTTACTGCTCACTGTGTTCAGGCGGTGGCACCACTCCTCGTACAAAGCATTGCCACAGTTACTTGGTACCGTGCTTCGTAGGTGTTGTAAGAGCATTTCCAAAGTAGCACCACTCCTCGCAAACTAGATACAGGCAGTGGCACCGCTTACTGCTCACTGTGTTCAGGCGGTGGCACCACTCCTTGTACAAAGCATTGCTGCAATTCCTTGTAGATGGCCAAAACAAGAAAGAGAACGATGGATCAGATCAAAAAAGACTAGATCAAGGAAAATACTGTCGAATTGAATGTGGTAACAGATCATAAAAAACCAAAATGACTTAGATCTGAACAGATATGGAAATTTCAAACCCAAATAATACAAATCAGAAAGTAGATCTGACTAAATAGAGTTGAAGAAAATGGAGCCTGGATTCGGACAAGAGTTGCAGACTAAGGACGATCAAAACAACTGAATACAACTACTCCCTAGTAGAGTCGCTAGATTTGTTGATCGAAATATTTCACCTCCTACGGACAGCAAGGTGTTCCGCTGGTTTGAATGGTTTAGATCCAGAACAAATAGATCACAGAGGTTGATAACTCTCTCGAGATGCTATAGATATCTGGAATACAAGGCTTTGATATTTCACCTGTGTACCTGCAAAAGAGTTCAACACGAAACGAATCAAAGCAACCAGAATATGATCTACTAATCTATGCTAGTGACTAACGAATCTAGCAATATATATCTGAAATCAAACATCAACAATATATATGGGACAGAAAATCAACTTCCATTAGATATATGAAGAAGTTTACAACCAAGCCTTAGTGTTGACATGCATCTCCATGAAACCAGCTCTTCATCCCCAAAATCTCTAACTCTAGCTCTCTATGCTCTCTCCAAATGATCTTGGGCCAAGAATCAATCCAACAACATAACAATACCTTCAATGTTCTCCCCTCAACCATGGCTATGAACTGATATTTATAAGGCTTTAATGGATAGAGATGGTTGAGAAATTAGTGGGTGAGGTGGCCTCTAAGATCCTAGGATGAGGGATCTCAAGCTCAACCAACCCACAACAGTAGGGATAAGGGATATCTCGAGGCTTATCATCTAGAAGTCTCGATAAGCTTCTCTTGTTCCCTTCTTACCCGGGGTACCACACTTCTCCTTCTATGATAGAGTGGTTCTAGTAATAACCGCCTATGGACCAAGGGAAATGGGCGGTGGCACTGCTTGTGTACAACTGATGAAAGGCGGTGTGAGTAGGGTACCACTCCTGGACAAAGGGGCATGCGCGGTGCTGGGAATTTGTATGACAGACTGATAAAAAACCATTTAGTCTTCACTCCAGAAGCTGGGATTCAGGGCAAGTAGGTATGTCAAAGGTCTTATCACATGATGGTGACAGGATTTTGGTATAACACATCAAAATTGGCTTTCGGTGGGTCATGAAATCATGTTTAGGCATGTTCCATGTGGGAACACTAGCCACACATTCACGATCGAGGAATTTGCAAAGCTGACCCCTATGTGCAAAAAGTTCACTTTCCCTTACTGAGTAAAACCCTAGTTTCCAAAATTTACCTAAAAATTGATCCCTTCTCCATGGACCTAGATTAGAGGGCCGCCCTTAGCACTATCCTAATGTCCTCAATCTAACAGAGTCAATGGTTCATTGATACGAGCAACAGTCATAATTCTATTGCACGTTAAATCCCACCTCCTACAGGCTTTTAGGGACACTTGTTGAATCCCTACCCGGGGCATCGAATTGAAACTGTGCATCAAAATGGGGTTCAGGTGGGTCATGCAAGTGTGTTTAGCCATGTTCCATGTAGGAATGTTAGCCACATGTTTACGGTCAAGTATTTTTCAAAGCTGACCCCTATGTACAAAAATTTCGCATTCCCTTACTGAGAAAAACCCTAGTTTCCAAAATTGAACTAAAAAAATGATCCCTTATCCATGGACCTAGATTAGAGGGCCACCCCTAGCACTATCCCGATGTCCTTAATCCAATGGTTCATCAATCTAATCAACAATCATCATTCTATGGCATGTTGAAGCCCACCTCCTGCAGGCTTTTAGAGACACCTGTTGAATCCCTACTTGCGGCACAGAATAAAAACCGTGCATCAAAACGTGATTTCAGTGGGTCATGCAAGTGTATTTAGGCATGTTCCATGTGGAAATTCTAGCCATATGTTCATGGTTGAGGAATTTCCAAAGATGACCCCTATGTGCAAAAATTTTGCATTCCCTTACTAAGCAAAACCCTAGTTTCCAAAATTGACCTAAAACATGATCCCTTGTCCATGGACCCAGAGTAGAGGGCCACCCCTAGAACTATCCCAATGTCCAGAATCCAATGGAGTCAATGGTTCATCGATCCGAGCAGTGGTCATCATTCTATGGCACGTTGAATCCCACCTCCTACAAGCTTTCAGGGACGCCTGTTGAATCCCTACCCGGGCCATAGAATGGAAACCGAGCATCAAAACGAGGTTTCAGTGTGTCATGCAAGCGTGTTTAGGCATGTTCCATGTGTGAATGCTAGCCACATGTTCATGGTCAAGGAATATGCAAAGCTGACCCCTATGTGCAAAAATTTACCATTCCCTTACTAAGCAAAACCCTAGTTTCCAAATTAACCTAAAATAGGATCCCTTGTCCATGGACCCAGAGTAGAGGGCCACCCCTAGCACTATCCCGATGTCCTGAATCCAACGGAGTTGATGGTTCTTCGATCCGAGCCACTACTATCTGATCCAAATTTATGTGTGAACGAAATGAAAGAATAGATACAAAATCATAATCACAGACATTTTTCAAAGATAACAAAGATACAACAAACACATATTCTATTAAATGGTGGAAATAGAACAGACTGCAATACAATAGCTATAATGGCGATGGCTATCTCTAAGAAGAGATGTGACTGTTGCGCTCATCCCTGCAAGCTGAACACAAAATGAGGCCAAAGGGGCCTATTTATAGTAATAATGAGAGAAAGAACCCCAAAAGTCCAAAACATAACCCTAGAAGATGAACCGTCATAAAGTTTGTGGCCCCAAGATAGCAAGTTGAACAGACAACTTCCTGGGGTCATAAATTTTGCATACGATCTCCAATTTGGGTGCTCAATAGATCGTTGGAAAGATCTATCTGAGATTTACATCCATTAACAAAAAATATCAAGCTTGAAATGGACTCATATTTTCCCGACCATTCGATGCCAAAAAAATGTTGCTTAGGGCCTCAAAACGGCTCTGGAAGTTTGGGACCCAAAAAACCGTAGACAAATAACTAGAAAACTGCCAAAATGGACAATTGTTTTGAGCCAGTGGAATAGGTGGGTGTCCAATGATATCCATATGGATCAATCCTCCCTCCTTAAGAAGAAATGGTCTCCATTGCATCGAATCCCATATCATATCTCGAGCCGTGTGTTGAGTTGATCTCCTGATGTGACATTTGCTGAAGTGAAGGGGATGCTTTTCTTTGGCATCCCGAGAGTGTTGTAATTGATGTGTTGATGATTTTTTTTTGGAGGAGCACCTTGAAGGCATGGCCTTGCATCGTAGAGGTACTCAGATGGATGAGGAAACAATGACTCTCTTTTCTTCTTGTGTCTGATGAGCAAAGCTACCCTATGCTGAGGGTGTGGAGGCAATCTGATATTCTGCTTCAGACACAATTGTGAAGAGGAATAATTTTTTGATGTGGGATATTATCTTCCTACCATGTGAGACTGTGTTAGGTGAAACTTTCTCTGGTATCTAATATAGTTTTCCTCCCAAAGTAACAATGACACTGCGAGGTCGTGACTCATATACAACATGATGCTTCCACATATATGGTTTTCCTAAAAGAACATCACAGACTTCAAGTGGGGCCACATCACACAGTACCTCGTCTTTGAAAGGATTGATTCCATATGGTAGGAGGAATTGTTGAGTAATGTGGATACCTCGTCCTTGGCTTAGCCAACCAATGTTATAGGGTTGTGGGTGTGGTGTTGTCAAAAGCTGCAATCTCTTGACGACTTCTGCTGAGATCAGGTTCTTTGGGCTGCCACTATCAACCACAAAACGTAGAGGGTTTCCCTTCACCCACATTTGCGAGTGGAATAGGCGCTCCTCTACCTCTGACTCTACATGCTCCTCTAGTTGAATTTGTGCGGTATCAACAGTGGAAGTGGGGTCTGCATCAATGATCTACTTCCCATTGTCTACGGTTGTGGCATTGGGTTCGGAATCAGAATCGAGATCTGATTCTAAATATTTGATCTCAGAGACCAATGACTACTTGGATCGAAATTCATCAGTGTTGTGCCAAGGGATTTTATGAAATTTGTACCACTTCCCGGTGTCATTCTTTGTCTTTCCATCCCCCTTATTTGCTTGTGGTGGGGACTAGTTGTCATTTCCTTTTCCTGTGTTCTACGAGCCAGGGTTTCCTTTGCCTTGCTTCTATGGTGGATTCATTGGTCCAGAGTCTCTCTTATTCTTTTGTTGAAATTTCTCCTCGATTTTGACAGCATACAGATAGGCAGACCCAAGTGAAGAGATGTCAAGGAAGTCCATCTCAGTTCGGATGTATCGATGTAGACCACTGTGATATTTCAGAATCAGGCTCTACTCGGAGTCCTTGATACCCAACTTTTTGCGCAAGGTATGGAAGTTGTTGGTGTACTTCGACATTGTTTGGTCCCTCTCTTGACGCAGGATGGTGCATTTGGTGTACTAGTCATCATAGTTTTCCATAGGGTAGTACTGTTCCTTGACAGCATCTACGAAAGATCCCCAAGTGGGATTTGTCTCAAACATTCCAGACTCATCCAATGATTTTTCTCCCAATAAGTACCCCACCAATTTTGGACATGGGGGACTGCCTTAAGGAGAGCAAAGGTGATCTTTTCCCCATCAGAGAAATTGTGGACAGAGAAATACCCTTCTAGAACATTCAACCAATTATCTAGGGCATATGCATCGATCTGCCCTTCAAATAAAGGAATATCAAAGTTAACTTGTACCTTGAAGGGAGTTGCATCCTCGAACTGGTTGCTCGTTGAAGATGCACTTGCCGCTGCCGACATCCATAGAAGGATTTGAGGGAAACTATCCATCATCTCGTTCCTTTGTCGCTCGAGGGATTCCTCGAGCATCGAATTGATAGGATCTCCTGCTACGTGGTCTCTCTTTTATTTTTCCATGGGAGGTCGTTTGGGATGGAGAGAGTGATCAAGTGAAACTAGTTCGAGACCAAACTCTCTATACCTGGACCTTGTCGGGGACATGTGACGAGAAACAATCAAAGAGCAGATTTATCTGATACCACTGATCCCAATTTATGTGCGAACGAAATGAAAGAACAAATACATAATCATAATCATAGACATTTTTCAAATATAACAGAGATACAGTAAACACATATTCTATTAAATGGCGGAAATAGAACAGACTGTAATACGATAGCTAGAATGGCGGTGGCTATCTTTGAGAAGAGATGTGACTGTTGCGCTCATCCATGCAAAAATTAATACAAAATGAGGCCAAAGGGACCTATTTATAGTAGTAATGAGGGTGAGAACCCCGAAATTCCAAAACATAACCCTAGAAGATGAATCGTCATAAATTTTGCGTCCCCAAGGTGGTAAGTTGAATAGACAACTTCCTGGGGTCATAACTTTTGCATACGATCTCCAATTTGGGTGCTCAATATATTGTTGGAAAGATCTATCCGAGATTTAAGTCCTTTAACAAAACATATCAAGCTTGGAATGAAGTCATATTTTCTCGATCATTAGATTCCAAAAAAACGTTGTTTAGGGCCTCAAAACGGATCCGAAAGTTTGGGACCCGAAAAACCGTAGACAAATAACTAGGAAACTGCCAAAATGGACAATTGTTTTGAGCCAGTGGAATAGGTGGGTGGCCACCAATCTCCATGTGGATCACCATCATTCTATGGCATGTTGAATCCCACCTCCTATAGGCTTTCAGGGACATCTATTGAATCTTTACCCGGGGCATAGAATGGAAACCGTGCATCAAAACGAGGTTCTGATGGGTCATGCAAGCATTTTTAGGTAAGTTTACTGGAAACTTGGGTACAGGTACAAGGACGAGGATGGGTAAGGGGATGGGGATGCCACTTTTTCAAAAAGTGTACTTGGGTACATCGAGGGTACTGTATATATATGTCATAGTCACATCATACATGTGTAATAGACTTCTTCATAAATTATGAATCATGATTCATAATTATAAATTCAATGATTATTTGAACAATGAACATTCAGATTGAAAATTTGAAACATAAAATTTGATAAATCATTGTA
This sequence comes from Pseudotsuga menziesii, assembly GCA_001517045.1. Lineage (NCBI taxonomy): Eukaryota > Viridiplantae > Streptophyta > Pinopsida > Pinales > Pinaceae > Pseudotsuga > Pseudotsuga menziesii. Next base: position 130,400 of record LPNX010728004.1, read on the forward strand.
CCAGGAAGCTGTAATAGAGAATCAAACTCAGAATGCAAACTATGGTTTACGGTGCAAACTAGAGTTACTAGGAATGGCTAGAGGGTTTGTAAGTAGTATTGGAAATGGTTATTAGGCTAGGATTACCACTCCTTAACTACATGGCTCCTGTGGAGAAACAAATTATCGGATTCAAGGAGACGTCCTTATAGGATCAACTTCAAGATTCAAGGAAAATGCAATGGACATATCCCAGATAGAGTGGTAGATAATGGTCTTGGGATATACAGCATGATTCATGTAAGTACCAATATAATAGAACAAATACATGATGAATCTCAAGTGCAATTTATCAATTTCTAGAAGTCTATTGAATTTATCAATCTATCAAGCGCTCAATCTATCAAGTTGTAAATAATTAATGAGACCATGGAAAAAAAATATCTAACTACCACATACTTGACTACCTACCTGTGGTCATTTGAATAGACCATCAGCATCACCTCTAATAGAAATGGTATCCTTTAGCCTCTCATGCTCGAAGTAAGGCAACAAGTATCGTGACTTTGATGAGTTCCTACTTAGCATTGTTTGTAGCTGGAGGTTTGTGCCAATAACTAAGTTTGTATAATGGTATACAATTTGACCTGGTCTATAATATTCAAATACATAACCCTTTTTCTTTCATGCGTGGGAAAATTGTGTCAAATAATATCTTTTGATAACCATTGACCCAATTAGAAAATCATTGCCCTCGGAGTCGCTTAATGGGATAATGAGGGTCTACTTCCCATCCAAGCAATGTGCCAGCTAGTAGTAAGTGTTCCATTCATTGCCTCTCAGGGAATCCACTGCATATATGTGCCCTGCATTAAATAAAGTGCAGACCTAGGAGTCATCTAACTAAACAAAACTAGTCGTCAAACATTTCAAAATTATCAACATAATAGTCGAACCTGGTTGTATGAGATATGAAATGTCGTCATAGTCATGTGAAATAATCGATTGTCCCTCCTCCAACTAGGATATTTCTACATTTATTTTTCAACCAATGGGGAGTGATACATGATCCCATCTGTCAACCCAATCTGTGGATTCATAGTTGTCCCATTCACCACTGCTACATGGATAACAAAAACAAGAGAGTTTCCTTGTCCACATTTCAACTATAGCATTGTCTGGCATCCTAACTGAATGGAATGCATGAGTTCCTTGGATGGTCTTACTCTCATATAGGTGTGGTCGATCTGCATCGACCACCTCCAAAAAATATCTATGTACATGTGCTTTTTGATATGATTGATCTTCTTTCCTTCTAGCACTACTACATTTTGACCAAAAATCCGACGGTCGTCATGTCGGATTTTCGACACTTCCCTGTCGCATGTACGACACTTTGATTTTTTGTTAAGCGTCGGAAACTTGTCGTCGAGTTTCCGACACCTAACTAACCGTCGGTTAAGCAACGGAATATCCTCGACAATGGTGAAATTCTATAAGAAAAACGACAGCAAGAACCGTCGGATTTGCGACGGATATCTACAAACAACGTCGGAAAAGCGACAGTTTAGAGCGTCGGATTTGCGACGGATAGCTACCAAAACGTCGAAAAAGCGACAGTTTAAAGCGTCGTATTTGCGACAGCTATTTACAAAAGACGTCGGATTTGCGACAGATATTTACAAAAGAATTCGAATTTGCGACAGCTGAAAGCGTCGCTTAAGCGACGCCTGCTAAAAATTTTAAAAAAATATATATTTTGAAAATATTGTGCCAGTACCTAATTCGATTCCGAAGGATGGACTTAGTACAGAACGGATGGATGCTTTCTTTTAACATATGTATTCGACTTTAAATTTTCAAAAAGTGAGGCGGGGGAGATGGCTTTTCTGGTTATATCTCTGGAAAACTAAAGTTAACAGCCCTGAGATGATATTTGGATATATGTTGAGTTCTCCGAATAAGTATAAGGGGCTTGTCAAGTTCTTCACAATGCAGCTTGGCAGTAAGATATAACATAAAGGTGATCATTCACAAAAAGGAAAGAAAAAAGGATACAAATAATGAACCATCATATCAAGCTGTGATGGTGGGACAGAATTTTCAGTTAAATTATACGCTAGTCTTCAATTAGAATTAAGGTATCTCATGGATATAGAAGATTTCTATGACAAGGGGGAGTAGGAATCTGAAGTAACCTTATGATCTGGATTGTATCTGTTATCTATAAGGACAACATAAATTGAATTGTTCTGTATAGTCTTTCCATGCCTCAAATGTTTTATTGAATTCAAAGGATGTAAGGAACTGGTACTACTCAAAAGGTGCATGGAGTACACTTATTCCCTGATGGAGTCTTTTTTCCCCTTTATTTACTTTTCAGATAAAAACATAAAGGAGGGCCATTTCTTTGACTGGTGTTTTTATATGGTTATTTACCACGGCTTTGTTGATGTGAGGTATTAGCTCCAAAGGACACCTTTTTTAACTTTTCGTATTGCTTAGCTGGGTTGTTGGGGCAGCTTGTGACACAAAGATGTCATCTACTTTGAAAGCTGGATTTTGGCACTCTTTTGCAACCTTAGCCGCATCATTTAGATACAGGTTGCAGTCTTTGATCAGCTTTTTGTTGTCTTCATCCAAGCTTTTAGCTGTGTCTTTCCAGTAATTGAGACCAATGCCAATCTGGTCGATTTTCTTTGCTTGGAGGCGAGGAAGATTAGGAGAAACCTTTGGAAACTCTCGCTGCCAGAGGATCAAAGAGACCAAACATCTTTGCCACTCTTTTGCATAATTTAGTCATTCTTCTAGGAAGGAGGATATTGT
>LPNX010728012.1:0-24688 GCA_001517045.1 Pseudotsuga menziesii
TTATTTGTTTTTATTTTTACCGAGCAACACAATTTATTGCTTAACATGTGTTGTTTGCAGGTAAACTTACTCGCAAGCTTTGTAAAAACATGAAGAGGGATGCCACTGCAATGTGGATACAGAAGCACGTGCGTAGATATAAAGCTCAGAAAGCTAAGAAGCAGAGGTATCAGAAGTGTTTTTGTATTTGTTATAATAAGCACATATATAACTGTTTGTTAGAATTGTTTCTTTTTGCCATGTTAAATCTTGTGAAATTACTATGTACATTTTTTAGTTATTTGTTTTTTATTTTTACTGAGCAACACAATTTATTGCTTAAAATATGTTGTTTGCAGGTAACCTTACTCGCAAGCTTTGTAAAAATATGAAGAGGGAGGTTGCTGCAATGTGGATACAGAAGCACGTGCGTAGATCTAGAGCTCAGAAAGCTCATAAGCATGTGCAGTGCGGATACAAAAGCACGTGCACAGATAGAAAGCTGAAAAAGTGGGAAATTGAGTATGAAGATTCTATTGCTGATGCTTTTCCATTGAGTATGAAGAGCCTGTTGCTGAGGGTTTTAAGTTGCTAAGTATGATTTTGAAGTTGTCGCGAGATCCAAGTATGGCTTAGGAACAAAGTACAAGTGGGATGATTTAGCTAATGTAATATTTTTAAAAGTCATCGGTGTACTAGATGATTTTCATGTAAAGTTATATGGAGATAGTTTTTGAGAAAACTCATTTATTGTAATACTTGACATTTCATATAATATAATTTGTGCGGTTTAAAACTTATATGGTTTTACTTTATATTTGCATAATTCAAATGTGTATTAGATGCTGATAAATAATGTATGATTATATTTTTAATTTAAACATAATACCATATTAAAAATTTATATTGATTAATAATGGACACCATTAAAACTACTAAAATGTAATAACCACACATAAAACCACTAAAAATGACTAAATTAGTGACCAATAAATGAGATTAATGACCAAAATTCATATATAAAAGAACAAAAAATTGAAAGACACGTGACCAAACAATGAGATATAAATGACCAAAAAAACGACCAAAATTCGCATATCAGTGACCAAAAAACAGTTTTGGTGGCTAATTTGCGGTCTTTTAATATGCGACCAAATTTGGTCATATTCTAGTTTGCTATGTGGTCATTAATTTGGTCATAAATATGGTCATATATTTGGTCATCGATTCAAATATGACCAAATTAATGACCAAATATATGACCAAATTAATGACCAACTGACAAGCTATAAATGACCAAAATAAAAATGACCAATTTTGGTCGCGTAATAAAAGACCGTAAATTAGCCACCAGCGATCGCCAAACCAAAAGTGGTCATTGATATGCGGATTTTGATCATTTTTTTGGTCACTAATATCTCATTTTCCACTAGTGTGAGATCATGTGTCCTCTTTTTTGGTGATATGTAATGGCACACTGGAAGCCATGTGAGATTGTTTTCCCTCTTTATTGGTGGTCGACAACGACATAAGGCGTGCAATCCTACTTGAACAATTTTTCGCACCTAAATACAAATCATAGCATGAATAAAGCTACCTTTATATATTAAAACATAAGAAACACCTTAAATCCAAGTTGAATTCAAAATACAAGAATATCCTACCAATACTTATGGTGTCGAGCATCAGAGCATGAGATTGTTTCCACCCACAGAGAGCTTCATTTGCTTTTATATTCCACTCATTGTCGAGCTGCTCAATTTCATCTAGAGTGATATCAAACTTATTAAGTATAATACTTAGTAGGACAATTTGATGCATAATATTCAGTAGAACAATGCATCAAAACAAATTGTTGCAAATACAAATGATATTATTTTTCATTCAATATAAATGCAAGGTACTAATCAAGCACTAGAGAAAGATTAGGGAATCCATCTACCATATATACAAATAACTAGGTGCATTTAATATAAACATGAGCACAAACCCATCTAAGGCCAAAGTTAAAAGACATACAAATATTGCAAGAATTTAAATGGTATATATTTTTTTGTTTATGTTGTGTTTTGAATCCTGTTCACAAGTGATTATTCCCAAGATTAAGTCAAATAAAAATAAATTCATAATTGGATAAAAGTAAAATATATATTGAGAATACTAATGGTGATTTTACAATAAGAAAGTGCCATTATATATAAGAGAGCCTACGACACTTATGATCATCCATGAAAAGATGCGTCCTTTAGATAATTAATGATTATATATTAATTATATTATATTGTATTTTTTGCTATTTAATGATGTTCATAACAATTTACAAAAATATCTACAACAAAAGTTATAGATATGCTCAATTGCAAGAATTTGAATTATGCATTTTTGGTTCAGAAACATTCTCTACATAAACTTCTAGATATACTCACTAGATTAAATATTGGAATTCTAAGATGTGCAAGATCAAGATATATAAACTAGAGTTTCAAAATTGTGCTCAATGTATCATAAATTAGGATTCAATATATGCAAGCTCAAAGGATGTAGCTACAAGCTTAAGCTTTACAAGTTGATGAAGCTGAAACGAAAAATATGAACCAAATGTTAAACTGGTGTGTGTTAATTATATTTAAGTGATTAAATAATGTTAAATTTTTTACTAGTTTACCTTTCTTCATATTATGAAATGTTTCCCTCCTATACACCCTTCTATCTGAATTCAGTTTCTTAATAACATAATGGCCCTACTAAGGACAACCTTATGCCGACTTCTATAGTAACTATGTGAATTCCTTCTCAATTACAGCTTCAAACCTAAAGAGAATAACAAAAATATGTCAACAAAAGATTTATGTATCTAGTTAAAACTTTACCTTAGTTCCTCTTGAGATCATTTTGGTTGCATTGCCTATTGTGGTATTTGTTTCCATATGCTCCTCATGAGTTACTGTTATCCACCTGAATGGCACCTCTCCGTCCGAGTGCTGACATTTTCTATGTTGGCACACAAAAGGACATTTATGGATTGAGGGTTGCCCAAAACACTATAGATGGGCTTATTATGAACTACATTTATCATCCATCCAACTTGTTATTTTTACCTTTTAGATATGTCAAGTTATGTACGTGACTATTTAGATATGCAACTCACGTGTGGTACACGAGTATCGGTTGTTGCATCTCACGTACAGATGTGTACGCGGGTTACCCTTAGAGAAACTCGCGTGTCATACGCGAGTTTCCATTATTTATACCCGCATACATGTCCCTTTGACATTAAAAATAAAAACACGCGATTACTTGAGATTAGTTAAGCACTTAACCTTAATTACCTTAATTGTCTCAACCTTCTCAACCTTCGAAACTGCCTTATTTCACCAAGTATAAATACAGGCCTTGGGGAGGGTGTTAAACACATACACTTGGAGAGAAAAGTTATGTTGGTGGAGTTTATACAGAAGTCTTTGGAGCAGTGGAACTCAGAATCCTTTGGTTGCAGAGGAGTCCTTGTCTCAGGCGTTGGGTTGTAATCTTAACTCTTTCATTATTGTTAATAAAGAGAATCTTTCTTCCATATGTGTCTTGAATGTATCTCATATATTTGTGGTTTGATAAATACTTATGATTCAACACACTGTATATGATTTATCTAACCTGTTTATATATATGTATCATCCTGTATTTGGAGGATTGACTCTTGACAGGTGAAGGAGAAGCATTCCCGAAGGCTTTAGAGGAGAAGCAGAGCGGAAGAGGACAAGCTAGGATCAACAGTTGTGTATCGGGTGAGTCTTTTCTATCCTCCTATTTCCTTTACTGCACTCTAGAGTCGATTGCCTGCAAGTTTCATGAGTATGTTGGTAACCCCAGACCTTCGGTTATAAGGTGTTTATTCCTGTACAACAGAATTGGTGACTCCACTGGGGAGCCCAGACTGCTGTAGGTTGTTTTCTGTCACCCCTGACCAGTCTTTGCTTTGAAGTTGGTGTGTGGTCTTTTATCCTGGTTCATACTTATTACAGTGTTTGAAAGTCTTGTGGATTTTTCTTATCTTTTTTTTGAGAAAAAATTTATACCTGTACGCGAGTTTCTCTTATGCACAGTCGCGTATAGAGGCCTGCATACACGGGTTGCTCTCTTGGACAGTCGCGTATAGTACGCGAGTTTCCCTTATATACAGTCGCGTACAATCCTGGAAATAGGGATTTTTTAGGATTGGGTTTGCTTGTACCTCTCTTTGTGTAATTCATGTTTGTTAGTTGGCTTTCTTTATGAATACTGTGCTGTTTGTCTGAAGACCTTTGGTGACCGCACTTTGTGTTTTTTTTGTAGATCCCTTGGGTTTCTTTTGTTTGGATTGTCTTCTGTTTGCATGCTGAAGTAGCTTGGCCTGTCTGGTTATAGGCTGGAGTGTCTCTGTCCGAATCAGTGACCAGGGTCTTGGGCATCATTTTTTCCAGTCTATCTTTTGATAGAGGTTGGTTTGTCACTCACCTTTGGGAGTTTACAGTGATCTTTTGTCATTGTATGCACCCAAGCTAGGGTTCCCGGTCTTCCTTTGTTGGTTGATTCTTGGTTCTTTTGACATGTTTACTTCAGTTTGTTTATTTTATACAGTTGATTAGTTCCAAGTATACTCAAGTGTAGTGCATTTTAGGTGCATGGTAGAGTTTGAGCATTTTATAGCATTAGGGTTTGCTCTTTGCTCTTTCCCCCACCTCCTTTGCTTGGTATGATTTTTGGTTTATGTTTTTGGTCAGCCTCTGTTAGTGATCTTTGTTTGATTTCAGAAGCTTGTTGGTGTTGGTTTCCTTCTTCTTTTGTTGGTTAACTTCACCATGCCAAAATAGTTAACTTGTCTTTTATGCAAGCCTTCCTTCCAAGTAGGGTTTATACTAACTTTAGGGCATTCTAGAGTTTGTTTGGTGGTTGTATAGCAAAGTTCCTTTTGCTTTGTTCTTCTTATCTGCATACTTTGCTTTGTAGGTAGTTTTTCTTTTGCATTTATAAAAGAAAATTAAAAAGAACGTATACTTGTTTTTGTTGCTTTCCCCCCTACCTCCTTCTTTGGCTTGACCTTGTTGGACAAGGTATTGAGCAACCTCTGTTTGTAGGTTTAGATTGATACTTGGGATTTCTTGATCTTTGTTTATGTCAGTCTTATTGCTCGGTCTCTTCATTCCAAAGTAGTTGGCTTGTTTACCTTTGTAAGCCTTCCTTTCAAAGAGAGGTTATATCCAACTTTAGGGAAACCTAGGGTTTGTTTGTGGGGTGTAGAGTAGTTGTCTATTTGCTTTGCTTACAGTACTTGCTTGCATTAGTTGATAGGCTGTTTTTCTTTTGCATTTATAAAAGAAAAAGACAAAAACACATATGCATGTAGATTAGTTTTTTAGTCTAGATTGCATGGCATATCATTGTTTTTGAAAAAATAAAAATAATTTGTTCTTTTGTGGCTTTCAAGTTTATATTTGAAAAATAAAAAGAGAATAGTTTTTGCTTTTTGCATTTCATTTCTCTTTGCTTATTCATTTTGTTTCAACTTTGAGTCAAAACACCACATAAGTTTCATGCCATTTACCCTCTGACTAAAAACAATGCTTAAAATAAATGATATAATTTAAAAATTATTAGTAAGTTTTATTTTATAGGGTCATACACCAACTAGCTTAGGATAGACTTGTGGATTAGGGAGTTTCAACTCTCCACAAGTGTTTAAATCTTAGACATAGTTGGCCAATCACTAGGTAAACCCTTTTCTACGTTGATTGTATCTGGGAAGCTCCTCTCAAATGGGAGTTAAGCACGAGGCCCTGTGAAGACTTGGATTGAGGAGATAACCCTCCGATTCCTTGTCAAAGCATAGACCAAGGTTTTTATGCATCTGGGGATTTTGTCCTAGACAGAGTTTCGGGCTCAGCTACCCTGCCCATGCATATGAATCAGGCTTGCGACTGTCCCCCCAGACTATCAATATAGTTAAGGTAGCCTTTAGTCTCTTTGACATCTAGGGTTCATACATAGGTACACCGGAAGGTTATTTCTGGTTGACCTTGGACGGACTTGGAAGGTAACCCTAGTAGAAAGTGGGGGAGGGAGGTGGGTGATTCCTCCGCTTGTGCCTAAGAACATCTACAGGGATGCCAAGTAACTGTCTATCAACTTTCTTTTGGAAAGCGTATCTTATACTTGTTTATCTATTTGGCTTTAGGAAGTTTTAGTGAGTGTTGTGTGGTTTGTCTGTACTTAGTGTGCCTTTAGGTGTGTGCTTTGTAAATTTGGTTGCCTATCAACCTCACACTTTGTCTCCTAGTTTGAAACTATGGCTAACACCCCTTCGAACACCAACCAAGAGATCCCCATACTGGGAACTCCTTGTACTATTCCTCTCATGGGGAATGTTGGTGTTCCCTTGATGGCCACCCTGAATCTACCTGGATTCACCTTAGGGATACTGGTGTGGTTGTTTTCCACTCCAACCGTCCTGAATGCTCCTGATGCTTCACAAGTAAGCTCCTTATATCAAGGGCATCAAAACACTGCTTCCCCTTCACCTGTAGTTGATTCTCCTGCTCCTTCTACCTCATGTGGTGAAAGTACTGATACTAGTAACCGACAGTCTGAAGGAGGAATAGGAAGAAGGCACATAAGCAAGGGGGCACCCATTCAACCTCTACAGGTCAAGTTGAACTTCACCACCCAGCCTCTGTTGTTCATGCTGGGGGCACCTATCCAACCTCTGCAGGTCATGTTGGATCTAAGCACTCAACCTCTACAAGTCAAGTTGATCTTCTCCATCCAGCCTCTGTTGATCATGCTGGTGGGATCCTTCCAACCTTTTCAGGCCATGTTGGATCTAAGCACTCAACTTTTGCAAGTCAAGTTGATCTTCACCATCCAGCCTCTGTTGATCATGCTGGTGGGATCCTTCCAACCTTTCTAGGTCATGTTGGATCTAGTCACTCAGCCTCTGTGGTTCATGCTGAGGACACTCGTTCAAGCTCTGTTGTTCAAGTTGAACCTCTCCATCTAACCTTTGCAAGTCATGTTGGATCCATCCACCCAGCCTCTATGGTTCATGCTGGGGGCACACACTCAACTGCTGAAAAACATGTTGATCCTAACCATTCAACCTCTGTTGTTCATGTTGGTGGTGCCCATACAACCTCTGCAGGTCATGTTGGACCCAGTCTCTCAGCCTCTGTGGTTCATTCTGAATACAATTCGTCAGCCACTCCGAGTCATGTTGACATTTTTGAAAAGACTACCCGTTCAAAACACAAAGCCCAAGTTTCCTTGTAAGTTTTGTGAGGGAGACAACCTTACTTATAAATTCCCTTCTATCACAGAGGTGCGAAGAGTTTGGTTTCATGGTCATCCCGTTTTTGAACATTCTGAAGCTTTTCAACAACCAACCTCTCTTAGTCAAGTTGGACCCAGTCACCCGGCCTCTGGATTTCATGCTGGGGGAAAACTCTCATCCCCTGCAGGTCATGTTGAGAGCAAACAGTCAGCCACTGCTAGTCATGTTGACACCATTACGAAAACTAGTCATTCAAAGTGCAAACTTAAGTTCCCTTGTAAGCTATGCGAGGGAGATCATCTTACTCACCAGTGCCCTGCTATCACAGAGGTGCGAAGAGTGTGGTCCGAGACTCAAGAATTTCCTTCTCCTGAACAACCTATAGTTTCTCAACAACCTACTCAACCTTTGGTTGATCAAGTGGTTGAACCAATCTCAGATTTGGTCGATCCCACTCTTCTTTCGAAGAGTGATCCTGATGTGATTGAACCAATGTCATCGTTGGTCAATCCCACTCTCCCTTCAGAGAGTAACTTTCATGAAGCGGTTGAATTGATTTCAGTATCGATCAATCCCACTCTTCCTTTGGAGAGTGAAGTGTCTGCTAGTCACATTTTCTTCACTGCCAGTTCAGAACTTACTGAACAAGGGGGCACTAATCTCGCTTCAGATCAACCCCCACCAAGCTCTCGGATTACTTCCTTTGATTAGGATAGCCTAGTTGAGCCGCGCCTTCCTTCTGATGCACCTGTCCAGATAAAGGTCAAAGTTGAATCATATACGATTGCTCGTTGTATTGTTGATGAAGGAGCCTCAGTTAGTATCTTGTCTGCTCGTGCTTGGCGAGGCATGGGATCTCCCAGCCTTGTGTCGACTGCTATTCAGTTACTGGCATTTGATAGAAGAACTTGTGTAGCCTTGGGAATTCTTGCTCAAAAACCTGTTACTTTGGGTGGGAAGACCATCTTAGTTGACTTCATGGTGATAGAAGACCCCTTGGACTTCAATATGCTCCTTGGACATGATTATGTCTATGCCATGCAAGCTGTGGTGTCAACATTCTTTCGTGTGATGTACTTTAATCATGGCGAAGAAATTGTCAGTATCGATCAGTTGGATTTTCTTGATCCATCTCCTGACCCAACTAGAGACCAGGTCTTTCCTTTATTGATTCCCAGTGTTTCTATAGACACTACCCCACCACAGGTGAGCTATGTGGCCTCTTGTCCTTTACGTTCAATTGCTACTGAGAAGCAGCCTCTGTTTTCATGCTTACCTTCTTGGGACTTGGTCCCAACAGTTGACTGGGTGAGTCATCCTATACAAACTGTGGGGCCTAATCTCCACTTTGTCGATCCATTTGAAAGTTTAGAGATGTGTCCTATCTCGGATGATCTCCTTCCTTCGGACGAAGTCTTCTTAGAGTCTTTGATACAGTTTGACCTTCTTTTGGATGTTGGTTCAATTGTGACTAAGTCTAACCCTGATTTTCCTAGTATGCCTGACCTTTCTTCTTATGTTGGTCTTGTTGAGTCTTTAGACTCTCCTTTCGAATAGCGAGTCAGTGATCCTGATGAGTTTGATTTTTCTTATGAATTTTTCAACTCCTATGATACTGAGTTTGTTCCTACAGACTCTATATCCCTTGTTGATTTTTTGTCTCCTTCTGAGGTTGGTCTTACTGATTATAAACCCTCGAGCCTTGGTTATATAGAATCTTATTCGGTCGATTCTGCCTTGACTTTACCTTTTGTAGAAGATAGCAAAGTCACGTGTGTTTCTTCCAAAGTGACCCGCATCGGATCGTTTCTTCTGAATATGATTTTGATGTTGTTGTTTCTTGGAGACAGGATTTTTAGTTGGATTCACAATTGTTTATTGGCCTCACCTTGTTTTTCAAGTTGTAATTGCATTTGCATGTGCCCTACTCACGCTTTTGAGCCAAATGCCGGCTTCCACGCTTTTAGGTCATTGTATAAGCCCTCTTCTTTGTTTTCATCTTCGCTAAGCCTTGTATCATTTTGCCTTTGCAACTTGACACCTTTTACCTTGAGGAGACGTTCCCCAAGTGTCCTTATCTTTCTCACTTTCCTTGCATTATGCATAGGTTTGTTCCTTGCGCTTGGAACTAGTTTCGCCTTCCTATGACACTCGTCTCCTCACATTTAGAGCATTCTTTTTGCTCTCCTTCGAGATCGTTAAAAACAGTAAGGAGGGCGCGAGTTGACTTTTCCGGACTCGTTAAAACTTCATGGGAAATATTTTGAGTTTCTTTAGGCTCAAGTCTGACTCCTCAAAATAGACTTGACTGCTGAGTAAACTTGTCCTTTCAGGCTCATTAAGAATATGTGAATGGGCATCCACATTGGTGGTAGATTATCGCTTTCTCAAACCATGTGGAATAATACGAGAAAGGAACACTCTCTTTTATTTGGAATTGAGAAGAGTATTCTCAGGCATAGGTTTATCGCTTTTCCGGACTTGAGGGACTAAACTTACGGAAAAAGAACCCCCGGTATGAGCTTAGTTTTTTTTTTTTTTGTGCTCTGGACCAAAACATGAAAAAGATTCCAAGTGTACTTTATGTCTTTGTCATGCTCGTTAAATCCTAAAGAACAAAGCATCGAGTTTATTGTTGTAAGCCCCATTTCTCGTAATCAAATGGATCTTTCCGAGTGATCTTGCCTTCCTTCACACTCATAAAACTCAAGCTATACGCTGCTTTTGAAGGAGCATTGGGTAGGTGGTAATTTAACCTTTTTCGGACCTTCCTGACTAAGTATGAAAAAGGTGCACCTTTTCTTCTTTGAAAGTTAAGAGAGTTCTTCTTTGGTATGTTTTATACTTTTTCGGCCTAAGGAGACTAAATTGTATGAAAAAGCACCCCCATGGAGTCTTCTTTGGAGTTTTCAGACTCTCTAAACTATGAAAACACCATCGAGCATGTACTAGTTCGGGCTCGTTAAATCCACGAATCAGTGACACTATCAAACATTATTTTCTCGTCTCTTCAAGCTTGTTAAAAAATGAAGAGGGATCCGAGTTAACTTTCCTGGACTCGTTAAAATTTAACAAGGAAGGTAAGGAAGAAGTTTTCTCTTGTTTTTAGTAATGGCAGCATGTCCTCCTTGAACATAGCACTCTTTGTTTTTTCCGATATCCATGTTTTAGTGATTACTTTTCTGTTCAGCTATTACTTTGAGTTTCTTACTCCTCCTCTTGTCCGTTATACCTGGGGAATCTGATCATGTCTCCTACATGACAAATAGGTCTAGTTGTTCTATCTATAAGTTAAACGCTTCCTTGGGTCATCTCTGTGTTGTGCTCATTGTTCAAGGACTTTACCCAATGTCTACTCTATAGCCTGATCCCATCATTGTTATATCTGTTATCTATTGTGTCTCCCTTCTTTTGCCTAGTTCCTAGTCACTCTTGTGATCCGTTGGAGGATCTATTTCCTTCCTTATCATAGCATGGTTCTGTTTCAGTACTTCCTGATGACGAAGACCTAGATTTTTGACGTTTGTACCTCAGGATTCACTTTCATCATTGGTGAATTCCTTTTCTTCAGTTGTCGATTATCATCTATTGATTGACAAGCCGTTGAATCCTTTCCATGTTTGACTTCAGCTTACCCTTATTCACATGGCTTGGATTGTACTAGTTCTTTGGGATCCTTTATGAATACCTTAGTTCCTCATCTATGGACTAAGTTGCGCAAGATTATGTTCTATTCATATACACAGCTTCCAGATCTTTGAAGACTCATCATCATTGTATACTGTGGCTTCGATCCACCTTTGTAATATACGTGGTTTCATACCCGTATCATATGATGTACTCAAATATTGTAAAGGAGCTAGTGTTCAAGTAAATTGAACATAGCATCCTCAGATGTAACTTTGTATATGACATTACTATGTATTTGTTTTAGGTACTCTCTCTGCTCCATTGGATTTCTGAGTTCTCCAAAGATAAAGATTATAATGTATTTCGGCCATCGTTTCCCTCTGACCTCACACATTAGGGGGCATCTGTTATCCACCTGAATAGCACCTCTCCGTCCGAGTGCTGACATTTTCTATGTTGGCACACAAAGGACATTTAAGGATTGAGGGTTGCCCAAAACACTATAGATGGGCTTATTATGAACTACATTTATCATCTATCCAACTTGTTATTTTTACCTTTTAGATATGTCAAGTTATGTACGCGACTCTTTAGATATGCAACTCGCGTGTGGTACGCGAGTATCGGTTGTTGCATCTCACGTACAAATGTGTATGCGGGTTACCCTTAGAGCAACTCGCGTGTCATATGCGAGTTGCCATTATTGATACCCGCGTACATGTCCCTTTTACATTAAAAATAAAAACACGTGATTACTTGAGATTAGTTAAGCACTTAACCTTAATTACCTTAACTGTCTCAACCTCCTCAACCTTCAAAACTGCCTTATTTCACCAAGTATAAATACAGGCCTTGGGGAGGGTGTTAAACACATACACTTGGAGAGAAAAGTTATGCTGGTGGAGTTTATACAGAAGTCTTTGGAGCAGTGGAACTCAGAATCCTTTGGTTGCAGAGGAGTCCTTGTCTTAGGCGTTGGGTTGTAATCTGAACTCTTTCATTATTGTTAATAAAGAGAATCTTTCTTCCATATGTGTTTTGAATGTATCTCATATATTTGTGGTTTGATAAATACTTATGATTCAACACTCTGTATATGATTTATCTAACCTGTTTATATATATGTATCATCCTGTATTTGGAGGATTGACTCTTGACAGGTCACAAGAGAAGCATCCCTGAAGGCTTTGGAGGAGAAGCAGAGCGGAAGAGGACAAGCTAGGATCAACCGTCGTGTATCGGGTGAGTCTTTTCTATCCTCCTATTTCCTTTACTGCACTCTAGAGTCGATTGCCTACAAGTTTCATGAGTATGTTGGTAACCCCAGACCTTCGGTTATAAGGTGTTTATTCCTGTACAACAGTTACCTGTAGCAAAATTAACCCCCCCCTGCCACCCCAAAAAAATTAAAAAATTATGTACTTATGTATTTAAAATGCCATCTAAATACATTATTTGGTAAATCTATTTGCGGGTTGGGTTGGGATTTCAAAAAGCTTCTCTAATCTGCAAGTTCTATCCTACTTATTGGGATTTAATCATAATTGTTTCTTCAAATTGTGTTACCTAGAATAAAATCCATTTTGTTTTTGTAAGCATAACTTACTGAAATTGATTATACTCTGATGTTGTTAACATATACAAGACTTACTGGCAATGTTGGAAATCATTGACAACCAAATTAAATTTAAAAAATATAAAGTAAAATCTATAAATTAAACTCATCAAATTTGCTTATTAAGATAAAATGGTTAATATTAATGTAAAATTGAATATTAACTTCTCTCACTATTAGAACATGAGATGAGAAAATGAATTTTTTCATATTGTCACTAGCAGTTATGATTTTGAAATTCAAGCAAAAATAATGAGGTAATCGAAATGGCAGATGTTGGTTGCAAAATAAGTGGTGGTCCATTTCTAAATTGGTGAGAAAATGTGTATTTATTTATTTTCCTCCTACCAATATCACACCAATCTCAATCAAATATTACTTGAAACATGCATAACATTGGTATGTTATAAAAATAAGATCTCACAATGTTAAAGAGATTGATAAATCAAAGGACCTAAAGCTTATTTATAAGGAAGCATGGAACTCTGTATGTGCAACTCTTCATTGCTGGTCATATTGACTTTCTAAGGGCTTTCATAGATATTGTCAGCATGAAATATTGAATCCATCATCTACACATGATATTTTTCTACCAGATTCCTCTCCAAGAATTAGCTGATGTGGAATTAATGACCTGCACATGCTATTCATACTCTGTTTGCTCTATCCTTCACATTGTTACCCCAAAACGATGGAAATTGATCTGCAATGGAACATTGATTACCCCCATACTCTGGTTGCTTTAGCTTTCACATATGCATGTGTTATTACCTGTGTAGAATTGCAGAGCAAGTTTCAATTTCTCACGGCCCTAGAAAGATGGAAACAAGTAATATAAAATAATTATTATAGAGGACAAAAAGGCAGGAGGATTCATTTTACTTACATGCCAGGCAATATAAAATACATGGCAGGAGGAAAAAACATTAGATAGTATTATTATACTTGCATTCCAAGCAATAGAAAATGCAAGGTAGGAGGACAGAACAACAGACACGTGTAATAGCAATTCGTAATCAACAAATGCATGAAAGGAGGACAAAACAATGGACACATGTAATAACAATTCACAATCAGGTAAAGTTAAATTTAAAGTAAGTTTAATGCTTGTTTCTTTCTTAATTTGTTAAATATTGTCAATAATAAAAATTTCCAATTCAAGACCTATCCACCAATACAATGTCAACAAAGTTTTTCAAAAAAATATTGATAAATACAAATTTTAACATAACTTTATAAAAAATGGAATATTGATGTCAATTAATAGATAAACATGAAATATATAGTCTTTGTCGTATGAAGGGACTATATGTTCCATGTTACACACTCCATTAACATATTCTTGTAATAATAAATAAAATAAAAAACAAAAACATGGAAAACCCCATTAATATGGTAGATTTCATGAGGCCATTTGTTAACATGTATCTATGTAATTGTTGTGAATTAGTAAGATTGATTTGACTTTTGAATTCAATATGTTTTATCTAGAGGTATAAGTTTTCAATAGAGGTATTAGTTTTCAATAAAAACATGAGATTAAGATGTTTTACAATGTCTATAAGTATTTAATTTTAATTTTAAAAAAATTACCAAAAAAAGTTTTAAAAGCCTTTTAACTTGTGAATTTAATTTCTTAAACTAAACAAAAATTAAAGTGTTAAAAGATTTTACGTTTTCTTTTTAATAGAAAAAAGTTTAACTTGTTTTTAAAATTAATCAAAGTTACATATATTCATAGCATAAAAGACTATATTTATCATCACTAGCAACTACATTCCTCCTTATCTTATTATCTTCCCTCATCACATCAAAAGAAAACGTCACAAAAGTTCACCATATAATGAGTCAACGCCTGATATCACATATAAACACATGCCTTATAACCTTAGTAAAAAACAAAGTAAAAACCAACACCCACCAGTTGGTCATATGCAATTTCTTAAAAATACAACCTACCATCCATAGGTTCAATAGCCTTCTTAGAGAGGTAGTCTACCTGTCCATTTAGTTCCATGTATATATGCTCAAAAAATATCTCTGCAAATTGAGTCTTCAGAGAAGAAATCCTCTTCAACCAATGATCTGAATCCAGTGTGTGCATCTCAAACAATCTATTATCCCAGACAATTACCACCCTAGAGTCCCCAAAATTTTTGATACCAAAAATGCCTCACTAGTTGGAAAACCATAATAGTCCCCAAAGTGACAATACCTCCGCCTTAGTATTACTTCCTTTTCCAGCTGCCATCCAAATGTAAATATGGTGATCTTATTTAATGAGTAAGACCATCCCAGAACCACACAATACAAACTTTGTTGCACCATCAAAATACCCAATTGAAAGATCATCAGAATAAGGCAGAGAATTTATGCATATGTTCTTTACTTTTGTTTTATGTTAGATTTTTAACATTAAGCTAGCATTATATTAGGATCTTTAACTGAGAGAATAACAAGCACAACAATCAAACACAAGAGATAATGAACAAAGTGTTTTTCCTCGGGGAAACCATAAATGGAGAAAACCCCGCAACTTCCTCAGAGATAGAATCAGCACCAAAAGTAAAACCCCAAAACAGTAAGATGATCTCCCGACAGCAGTAACCTTTTTCTTCCTAGCCCCAGTGTCTTCTTCTTCCTCAGCTATGCGCTACAACTGAGTGTGAGTGAGTGTGTGATAAATAGAGGGACTCACTCTCTATTTATACTAATTCCCGACTTGACAATAACCTACTGGGGTCGACTTCTCTAGGAGAGTCTAATAACCCTAGTGCCCCGGAACTACGGGGACTTTAACCCTTGATCAATGGGAGGGTTACCCACAATGACTTGACATGACTTGTTTATATTATAGAACCTCCCGATAGGAACATCAAGGCATGACATGACTCAAGTACATTACAGACACATCCCAGAATAAACACTGGGGTACAATACATAAGATATATGGATGAATACATTATAAAGTTACAAATACATTAACACTCCCTCTTAACTAGGAAGGTATTCTCTCGACACAATTTATCAGCACAAGTCTTCTTCTCTGTATCATCTGGATCACATTAGAGGAAACTTGAGGTCTAAAATGGGCCTCCTAAGAAAAACAATAAAATAATAGTTAAAATAATAAAATAATAATTAAAATATTAAAATAATAGTTATTAATTTTGGAGGAAGAATGAAAAAAACTACTTTTTGTGTTTGTATTTTCGACATATATCCTTGTGTTTTTACTCAAATTCTGAGTAGGAGAGCTCATTGGATGTGAAATTTAATTCTGCATCCAACGAGTACCCACACTGCATACTTTTGATGGATCTTGCTACCCCAAAAACAAGAAATACCTGAAAAAACGCGATGATGACATCATCATCATGTTTTTTCTGATATTTCTTTTTTTTGGGGTAGTAGGGTCCATCAAAATTATGCAGTGTGGGTAATCATTGGATGCAGAATTAAATTCTACATCCAACGAGCTCTCCCACTTGAAATTTGAGTAAAAACATAGGGAGATATGTCAAAAAAACGAACAAAAAAAGTTGTTTTATTTTATGACAAATATGTCAATTCAACCATTATGGTTGACTCATTTTTTTGAAATTCTATTGGTTCTTGAATTCCAAATCACAAAATTTATTGTTGGTGTGTTTTCTTATAAGGCCCATTTTAGACCCTAAATTTCCTCTAATGTCATTGAGTCCTCGTCATCTTCAAGTCATCTTCATCTTCAAGTTATCTTTATGTTCAATTCATCTTCATCTTCGGATCTAGATCATCACTTGGAACATCATCACTTGATCTGGATCATAACTGGAACATCATCATTGGATCTGGATCATCACGGGTGCTATCTCATGATTCTTCTCGTCACAGGAAGTTATATAGAGCCAGCCCTTTTTCATGTTGGTTGTAGGCCTAGCCTCCATGTAGGTCTTCTTCAGTCCTTATATTTGACACTAATTCAGAATGGCCTGCCCAGCACTTACATCTGACCATGAGAGGAACACATCCAACACCATGTTAGAAAGGCACACCCAACACTCACATCTGACCATGTGGGAACACATTCCACAACCCTGTCAAAAAGGCCCAGCACTCACATCCGATCATGCGGGAACACATCCCACAACCCTATCGAAAAGGCTCAGCACTTATATCTAGCCATGCAGGAACACATCCTGCAACCTTGCTAGCAGGGCTCTACACTTACATCCATCCTTGTGGGAACACATCTTGCAACCTTGCTAGAAGGTCTCTACACTTACATCCAGCCATGCAGGAACACATCATGCAACCTTTCTAGAAGGGCTCTGCACTTACATCCATTCATGCGGGAACACATCCTGCAACCTTGCTAGAAGGGATCTACACTTACATCCAGCCATGAGGGAACACATCCTGTAACCTTGCTAGAAAGGCTCTGCACTTACATCCAGCCATATGGGAACAAATCCTGCAACCTTGCTAGAAAGGATCTCAACCCCAGGTTGAGGGTTCCTGGTAACTGAGTAGGTGCCTCCATTCTCTCAGAAAATGGCATCAGCCCTTATATTTTATCAAGTGGTAACACATCCCTCAATCACATCAGAATGGCCATGCACTCATATCTGATCACGTGAGAGAACATCCCACAGTCATATCAGAATGGCCCTCAGCTCTAGACTGAG
The DNA here is from genome assembly GCA_001517045.1 of Pseudotsuga menziesii. Taxonomy (NCBI): domain Eukaryota; kingdom Viridiplantae; phylum Streptophyta; class Pinopsida; order Pinales; family Pinaceae; genus Pseudotsuga; species Pseudotsuga menziesii. The sequence goes on from LPNX010728012.1 coordinate 17,195, forward strand.
ATTTCTTGGTAACTGAACATGTACCTCCATTCCAAGAATTGCAATAGCCCTTATATCTGATCATGTAGGAACCAATCCTACAGTCACATCAGAATGGCTCAGCACTCATATCTGACATGGAAGGAACCAATCCTCTCACCATGACAAAATTACTTAGCCCTTACATCTGACCATGGAAGGAACCAATCCTCTCACCATGTCAAAATGGCTCACGGACTCATCACTTCCCCTTGGAAAGAACCTCGATCTGGAGAACATCAAGCTTCTCCCTAAAGTACTCAAACTTCACTCTGGCTAATGGCTTCGTCAACACATCAGCTATTTGTTTGTCTGTCGCAACATATTGGAGCTTCACTGCTCCTCTCTGCACCATATCCCTAATATAGTGATACTTGATCTCAATATGCTTCGAATTGTCATGGAACATCAAGTTCTCCAACAACTTCACACAACTCTGGTTGTCACAGTATATATAAGTTGCATCTAACTGGAGATCAAATAAATGAGACAATAGCTTCCTCAACCATACTGCCTCAAAACTAGTTGAACATGCTGCAACATACTCTACTTCAGCTGTACTCAGTGCCACACAAGATTTCTTCCTACTAAACCACGAGATCACACCTGATCCCATACTAAAGAAACACCCTGAAGTGCTCTTCCTATCGATGGCACTTCCTGCCCAATATGAATCAACATAAACCTCCAGGTTAATCTTTTGATTCACCTCATACTTGAGCCCATAATCAAATGTACCCCTTAGGTACCTTAGAATATGCTTTACAACAATCAAGTGAACATGTCTCGAATCTGTCAGGAACTGGCTCAAGGTGTTCACAACAAAGCAAATATCTGGTCTCGTGTTCGTCAGGTAAATCAAAGACCCAATCATCTGACAATACATCGTAGCATCAACCGCTTCTGATGAAGCATCACTCAATAGCTTTAGGTTTGATGCCATAGGTGTTGTCATGGACTTGCAGTCCATCATCCTGAACCTCTCTAGGATCTCTGCTGCATACTTCCCTTGTCTGAGGGAGATTCCATTCGCATTCTGCCACACCTCCATGCCTAGGAAATAATTTATCATACCTAAGTCCTTCATTTCGAACTCAGTAGCAAGATTCCTCTTCGTATTAGCAATCAACCCATCTATACTTGTTACAAACAGATCATCTACATACAGTAGGAGCATCACCGGGTTGCCATCTTCAACCTTGTAGTAAAGGTTGGAATCTACTTTACTCTTGGTAAAGCCCAAACTGGATAGAAAGCTGTCAATTCTACTGTACTATGTCTTGGGTGCCTGTTTCAAACCGTACAGGGCTTTCTTCAATCTACAACATGAGACTCCCTGTCATGTGTCTCAAAATCGAGTGGCTGCTCCACATACACTTCTTCTTCTACTACACCATTCAAGAAGGCAGTCTTGACATCCATTTGGTGTATCTTCCGTTTCATCACTGCAGCTAGAGCAAGTACTGATATGTTGGAAGTGTATCTGGCTACAAGTGCAAAAGTTTCTTCATAATCTATTCCTTCCTTCTGTGAGAATCCATGAGCCACGAATCTTGCTTTATATTTCTCTAAGCTACCATCTGTAGCTTGCTTGATCTTGTAGATCCATTTGGAAGTTACAACAGACTTCCCTTTTGGTCTTGGGACAACATCCCAAACATCATTCTTCATGATCGATTGATACTCTTTGATCATAGCATCCTTCCATTCTTTCTGTTCTATCGCTTCTTCACAATTGGAAGGTTCTTTATCGATGAAATCACATAATAAGGCTACATAACCAGAGCAGGACCTGGTTCTCTTTCTTTCTCTATTATTCTCTTCTGGAGCCCCATATCTTTCCACACCTTGGATAGCTTCTCGTACCCAAGTAGGTTTCCTCTTATGAGGATTCTTCTCCTAAGGTGGATCTACAGGTTCTTTAGGTTCTTCAAATTCTCGATCTTCTTCTTGAGTTTCTTCGTTCATGGTTGTATCATGAATTCTGGGTGCTTCTGCTTCTTCAGGTTCTTTAGTAGGTCTCTTTCTGGATTTGTTGTAAGCTGAGTCTTCATCAAATGTCACATCCCTGCTGATGTCGATCTTCTTGAATCCTGGGAATTATATTCTATAAGCCTTGGAGCTTTCAGAGTATCCCATAAATATACCCTTCTTTCTTGAAGGATCTAATTTTGTCCTCTTTTCTTTTGGAATGTGTATGTACACTAGACAATTGAATATTCTGAGATGACTGACTTCTGGTTTCTTGCCGGAAAATACTTCTTCAGGTGTCTTGTTCTCGAGTACTCTATGTGGAGTACGGTTCTGTACATACACCATTGTTCTGGCAGCTTCTACCCATAGATGCATGGGAAGATCTTGATCATGAAGCATAGCTCTTGCAGCTTCCATGATAGTTCTATTCTTCCTTTCTACAATCCCATTTTGTTGTGGATTATATGGAGTGGACAACTCCCTCTTAATCCCTGAGTCTTTGCATAAATCTTTGAATTCATTTGATGTGAATTCTCTGCCATTATCTGATTGAAAGGTCTTGATCTTCTTTTCTGTATGGTTCTCAATCAAGGATTTGAATTCCTTGAACTTGCTGAATACTTCATCTTTTTTCTTCATGAAGTAAATCCATGTCTTCCTAGAAAAGTCATTAATGAAAGAAACATAGTATACATGCCCACTTAGTGAACTTGATGACATTGGACAGCATACATCGGAGTGGATGATTTCCAAGATTCCTTTTTCCTTGCTCTCGCTACTTGGAAATGTCTTCTTTGTGTTCTTTCCTTTCGCACATCCTTTTCAGACTCCATCATGTTTTTATTGAATTTCTGGAAGACCTTCAATAGCTTTGCTTGCAAGTGGTAGTGCTCTGTAATGAACAAGTGCAAGCCTTCTATGCCAAAGTTCATTTGGCTCTACTGTGTCATGTAACAAGGCTTGTTCTGGATGGCCCTTCAATTTGTATAGACCTCCTTCTTGTTCCCCAATTGCTACTGCATCATTAATACTCTTTCCCTTTGGCCACATGATAACTTGGCCATCTATAAATGCAACCCTCATGCCTTTTGCATCTAATACATATATGGAGAGGAGGTTCTTCTTTAGTCATGGTACAAACAATACATCTTGCATCTTCATAGACTTTCCAGAGTCTAGCTTATAGGAGGATTCCCCACTACCTTTTATTGGATACTGGTAGTCATCCCCAAGTTTCACCTTGTGAGGTGAGTCATGTTCAGATAGATTCAAAAAGGATTCTTTGAATCCAGTCATATGTTTGGAAGCACCATTGTCTATAAGCCAATCATTGCTTCCATGTGAGATAGTTCCCATGAGAGCAGAGATCAACACATATTCTTCATCACTTGAAGAATCATCACTTTCTTGTCTGAATCTCTTTGTGAAAGGTTCATCATCCTCTGTAGCATGAGCATGATGTATTCTCTTATTTCCCTTATTCTTATGGGAGTTAATCTTGTTTCTAGGATAGTCTTTGGCAAAGTGTCCTCTTTCATCACATGTATAGCATCTTAATTTAGATAGATCTTTTCTAGAGTTATCTCTATGGTGGAAGTTCTTACCTCTAGAGTGATGAGAGCTTCTTCTGCTTTTCTTGGAGTGGACTATGAGAGCTTGATCTTCACTTCCCATCTTTTCTTCTCGAGCTGCTATCCTAGCTTCTTCTTGAGAGCATTCTTCCCATAGTCTGCTGAACTTGACTAACTTCTTTCTTGCACAGATTCCTTGAATAAAGGAGTCCCATGATCTAGGGAGACCATTCAAGGTGGTCATTACAATCTCTGCATTTTCCACTTCTTCATCTATTGCTTCCAACTGTTCCTTGATCTGAGAGACCCTTGCAAAGTAAGTTTGGATGGTCTCAACATTTTGGATCTTTACATTCTTTAGTTGGTTTCTCAAAGTCATCTTTCGGTTTATGTTCTTCCCTTCAAACAATTTGGTTAGGGAATCAAACATAGCTTTAGGTATCTTTAGGGAGGACACCTGTGGTATGAGGTGATCCTTGATTGAATCAACAATAATCCTCTTTGCATTAACCAACTTCTTCTTGTGTAAGGCCTTAGCCTCATCTTCCTCTGGAACTGAAACCTCATCATTGACATAGGAGTCCAACTCATTTTCTTCCAGAACCAGGGAGATCCTATACTACTAGGCTCGGAAGTTATCAGCTCCCTCAAGCTTTTCATCAAGCTTAGTATGATGAGACATCTTAACTAAGAACCTCAAATGGAAATACAAAATATTTAGATCTTACCAGGTCAAGATGTCGGATTTGGAATTGGAGCTGAAATTCTGTAGTGCTGGTTTAGGAGTAGATTAGGGTTTGGCTTTTTCGGAGTTCTGTCCAACCAAATGATTTGATCTTGATCTCTAAACTTTGATTTTGAGGAGGATATCAATCCAGGCCTAGGCTCACTAAAAAATTCCACTTCTATGGAAAGCCCTAATTTCCAGTAGCAGTGTCGGTTCCAAAACTAAAAAAGCTCAGAATTGGATTCTGCTTCAATAGAAAGATGTGCCCTAGGGAGGAGAGTTAGTCTAACCTTCTTTTGCTGAAAATCTATGGAGAGAGATGCACAAAGTAGGAAGCCCTAGTTCCCGCAGCTGCACTGTGTCTTCTTCTCAAGTTATCTCTAATACCATGTTAGATTTTTAACATTAAGCTAGCATTATATTAGGATCTTTAACTGAGAGAATAACAAGCACATCAATCAAACACAAGAGACAATGAACATAGTGTTTTTCCTCAAGGAAACTATTACGGAGAGAAATTCCTATGGCTTGGGGTACCACAACAGACAACTTAACTTTATAAATCAATCCTTTCCTATATGCAAGAGAAACCAAACAACTAACACTAAAGGATCTCGATTCGTACCTTATTCTGGACGGTTGATGTAGATCCCCGTTGAGCTTTCCAACTTCAGCTTGAATTGATAAATTTCTTCCTCAACATTCAATAAACAAGACAAGCATACTATATATAATTGTGTTAGCTCTACTCTAGCATATATAATCAATAACATATAAGCATTTGAAATCATCCATGGATAAAATATTCATTCAAACACACATTGTTGGACAGGAAAATATATTTCTATTAATATAAAATCAGAGATTACAATGAATACAACCTCTGTCGGCACGTCTGGGAATCGGAGAAACTGAGTCCCCCACTTGGGCCTCCACCACTTCAATCCTCCATCTCTCGATAGCAAGCTCACAAGAAAAAGGTAAGCTTGTGAAGAACACAAAAGTGCTCCAAGGGACAAAGGGGATGCAGACTCAAGCACAAGTTTCGGCAACAATGGACTATAGTTCTCTTTCTCTCAATTCCTCATGCCTTCAATGTATCCAAAGGGTTCCTTATATAGCTCTTCAATGGGGTAACAAAAGGTCGAATCCGAGCGATCTCAAGGAATATGGAAGGCTAGGAGACAAGTGAGTTGGATCCACATCAAGGAAAGCTCCAAAAGAATTTGGCCTTTTGCACACATCTCGATGTACACCATTTTAGGGGTCAAACCCACGTATATACGAGAGAAAGGGTTTAAAAAACGCGTATGGCAATTTTTGCATGTTTTTAGGGATGATCTTGGAAACATCAAAGGAACAAAAATGGTCCATGGGGTCTAAGGAGTCTGCATAGGGACAGGGAAGGCCATAAAAATGTGATTCACCATGTGTGGTAAAATCAGCTATAACATATGCCCCCTAATGTGTGAGGTCAGAGGGGTCATATGATGGCCAAAATAGATTATAAGTCCATCCCAGAAGTGAAGTGATGAAGAACCCATTGGAAGAACCAGCCATCCAATCAGCACTATACAATGATACAACTCTGCACATAACTGCAAATACATATAGCAGTCCCGGATACATAAGAGTACAATGGCCATGAATAGGCATGATACAATATGACATATGTGGTCATCGCCATGTACAATATAAATAGATCAGAATCTCCATGATGAAGATATACAAAGGATCATGATCTCCATGAAGACTGAAGATATATAATAGATCAAGATCTCCATAATGGCTAGAAATGTCTGACATATACTGGAATCAAGTCACGAGAGTTGAAATCTCATGAAAAATGGCATGATCAAGGAGGTAGCATATATGAGATGCCACCAATCTGGAAGGTCTTCTACACACACTGCTACAAGTACATGTCCTACTATGTGAATAGAGGTGTCGAGGTCGAACATAGTATTCCACCGTTTGATTACCAGTCATTGATGTATACTGTTAACAGACATGAGATCACCCACCGATAATGAAAATGGGAATCAAGGTACTAGAGTGCAAACTAAAAAGTGTGAATAAATGTGTTGAGGTCGAACACTTGAGAGAATCCATCGATTAGGGGACATTTATGTATTCCCAAAAAATTGTCGATGGTGAGAGAACTTGCCACTGATGACTGCAGGTCTCAAGGCACTCAAAGATGACTCTAGATTCCTATCCCAGAATAAATGATCTGAAGTCGATGGGATGAAATCCGCTAGAAGGAGGGCATTAAGGCATCCCCCATCATCCAACATGAGGTACTCAGCAAAGCTGTATGATGTGGAAGGACTCGATCATAAGGTGCACGAACCAGTAACTATACCGGGAATGGCCGACATGCAAAGTCAAGATAACTGAGGAATGGCCAATTCAGGTTTCAACTTCCTTTGAACAAGAGCATAATGGTGAATGGTGACTGAATATAGGTAGCATAGACTCGATATGAAAAAATGGGACATCTCTGCGACATAGGAGGCATCGACAGAGGCTCCATAGGGAGTGGAAGCTTAACCAGTTGGTGGAGATAAATTCAGATAAATGAGTACAGCTCCTAAAGTCAAAATATTAACCCAACCAATGGATATAATATACAGTGCTCTATTCGAAGGCAACACGACTCGACTGCTGCCAAAGATAACATCTTTCATTGTCCGACTTTTTGGTTTTTCAATTTTTTTTTGGACTTTTTCAAATATTTGAAAAGATTGAAAAGGAATAAAATTGCTTTAAAGTTATCAGCTAAGAGGAGATGAGTGTCAAATGGGAAAACAAACTAGTTCCAAGAAGTGGAACATAACTATACTCAATGCAAGGATACATGTGTTGGATAGAGACACTCGGGGCAAAGTCCCCTCCCGGTAAAAATAGGGAATCAAGTTGCAAAGGATATATAAAATGGCTCTGCATGGCTAGACATGAGACAAGCTCGGGCTATATGGCTGATACTCAAAGTCAGGGAAGACAGCATAAGGCTCAATAAGGTAGGCAAAGCTCATGATAATGCAATTACAACTTGACATAAGGGAGTCCAGGGGAAATAGGCCAGCAAAAGATCAAGAGGAGTATAACCACTTATACTATGAAACGAGAACTATATACTATGAACGAGAACTCTACCCATAAAAACGATGATTTTTGCAAAAAAAACACCAAAAACACCCC
>LPNX010728012.1:31488-96566 GCA_001517045.1 Pseudotsuga menziesii
AAAATATTTTATAGCAAAGATAATTCAAAGGCCCCAAAAAATGTCTGAAAATGAAAATGTGTGATACTGGCATCAACCATTTTTGAAACGGGGGTAAAAATAGCTACTAAAATTAGGAGAGAGAAAAACGAGAACTGTGTCGAGTTCTCGTTTCATAGTATAAGTGGTTGTATGAGGCTCTTGCGAAATGTCATCGTGGTATTATACAAAGGACTCCCAGACCTAAGAGAGGACTCACAGCATGGGTACCAAATGCAAAGGGGAGCTAACTAGGACACCCATGTATAGGAAAGATCTACCATTCACATAGTACCACTTCTAACAACAGCATGAAGGTTCTGTGATACCATGGAATGGGTTCGTACCTAAGGTTAAAATGAAACAGTCATAAGGTCATGCAAAATGTAAGTGAATGTGAAATCCTAACCTATATGCCATTTTAGACATGATACCTGTGATAGGAACGAACGGGTCGAAACCTCGGAGAGAGTGTACAAAAAATGGACCCTACATGACAACCATATTAGTCGAAAACAACCCAAAATAGTCAATAAGGAATCCAAACTATAGGGAATAGGGAGGAATGATCATGACAAATAAATTCAAAGGAAACAGTGCAGTAGACGATGGGCCATAAAAAAGAATGTTAAGTGTAGACCCAATGTTCACGTATCCACCACCACCCCCGTGAGGGTGACCCCTGGTGTAAAGATCGAGCGAAGGGAATAAAAATACTCCACAAATGGAGTAGAGGATGGAATATGACCATTCCCAAATCTATGAGCACGGTAAGGGGCTGTGATGCCCCCAAGTCTGACACGAGGGTTCATACTAGGACCAAAGACGGGTGATAGGATACCAAGCATGCCAAAAATAAAAGGACCCGAACTTAAGAGAGCATAAATATACTCAAGCAACCACGATCCCAAAGGCCAACTGGCGCATAAAGAGCACACTCCTAAGAAAATCTACAGCCAAAATACAAGCAAACTAAGGGGAGGATATGTGAGCTCTCGAATGCAGCAGGTATGTCTCACCTAGGAGAGGATCGAAACTCCCATACACTACAAGCGGAGGTACGTAACCAATTATAGTGGCCCTCAGCTTCAGCGCATAAAGCGACTGTGCTGTCCGACCTCTACTTGGCCAGGATACTCACAGAATAACCTCTGCAAGTACCCCCTGTGATACCTAGGTAAGGAAACTAAGGTCACCTCAATATAATCAATGCTAAGGCAGACAGTCGTAGGAGGGATTGATCGTATGGGCAGGGTAGCAAAGCCTGAAACACTCGAAAGAGCCCCCAGATCTGAATACAATCTTGGAAATATCTCTGGTACTACTCAGTTACAACCAAGGGTCATCCCAATCATAACCGCTCACACTACCTCGTACTTAACTCCCGTGTAAGAGGAGCGTCCTGAGAAACACTAATTATACCAAGGATTTCATTATCTCACCTAGACAGACACCTAATTGTTTGTGTTTAGTAGTCTTGGAGAATTGACTCACAATGAACTATTCCAAGACTCTAAATCCTAATCTTGTTGATGTACCCTATAAAATAAAAGAGTGTAATTCATTTTATTATGCGTTGATTTTAATTGGCTGTAATTACTCAAAGGGAAATGATCGTGCAACTAATGAATTTATGACTCAGCAGTGAAGTAAATATGCACACCATAACAAACAATTCTAACTGCAACCTTTGTCAAATGAAAAATAGGGTTTGCCATTGCATGAGATGCATAAATATATATTCCTTTCCGAATGCCAATGCAATCCCTCCTATATGAAAGCCTAAATAAAATTCTCATCCAAGCAATCCAATGCAAGTACCTCCTCAAATCCATATCTAAGATGCAACTAAGAGTGCAACTACTTTGTATTTTTCAGTATAAAAGAATGAAAAATGCAATAAAAGTCATCTAAAACTCTTAGTCTCCGCAGCAAGTATAAAACACAAGCCCAGCAAGACACCGAGACAAAAAAGAGTAATGCACTAATGGCAAAACAAAAAGGATAAATGACTAAAACTACTTTTAAAGAAAAATCAATGAAAAAACGGTCTCTGGTCACAACAGAAGCATCCAGTAGACAACATCATACCCAAGGAAGACCCAACCACACTCACAACCCACCCAACAACTTCCCACAACATCAAACTCACCAAAAGGGAGGATGTACGCGACTATTTAAAGAACAACTGCATATATACGTGACTTTTGGCCAAAAAGCTGCATGTATATGTGGATTTTGGCCAAAAACCTGTGTGTATACGCGACTTTTGGCCAAAAATCCGTGTATGTATGCGACTTTTGGCCAAAAACCTGCATATACAAGGAAGACAGTGGTAAAAAGCAGGCCAATGGCCAAACCAATAAAGGGGAGTGTCAATGGATGAACATACTATAAAATGCAACATAGAAACAAGGAGAAACAAAGAGCAAGTCAATAATATCAAGCACATTGTGCCCCCAAACCCCAAAGACAAACAAGGAACGTCCCTAGCAGAGTCACCAATTTTGTTACGGAGAGAAATTCCTATGGCTTGGGGTACCACAATAGACAACTTAACTCCAAAAATCAATCTTTTCCTATATGCAAGAGAAACCAAACAACCAACACTAAAGGATCTCGATTTGTACCTTATTCTGGACGCTTGATGTAGATCCCCATTGAGCTTTCCAACTTCAACTTGAATTGATAAATTGCTTCCTCAACATTCAATAAACAAGACAAGCATACTAAATATAATTGTGTTATCTCTACTCTAGCATATATAATCAATAACATATAAGCATTTGAAATCATCCATGGATAAAATATTCATTCAAACACACATTATTGGATAGGAAAATATATTTATATTAATATCAAATTAGAGATTACAATGAATACAACCTCTGTTGGCACCTCTGCGAATCGGAGAAACCGAGTCCCCCACTTGGGCCTCCACCACTTTAATCCTCCATCTCTCGATAGCAAGATCACAAGCAAAAAGTAAGCTTGGGAAGAACACAAAAGTGCTCCAAGGGACATATGGGATGTAGACTCAAGCACAAGTTCCGGCAATAATGGACTATAGTTCTCTTGCTCTCAATTCCTCATGCCTTCAATGTATCCAAAGGGTTCCTTATATAGCTCTTCAATGGGGTAATGAAAGGTTGAATCTGAGCGATCTCAAGGCATAGGGAAGGCCAGGAGACAAGTGAGTTGGATCCACATCAAGGAAAGCTCCAAAATAATTTGGCCTTTTTCACACACCCCATTGTACGTGGTTTTAGGGGTCAAACCTGCGTATATACACGAGAAAGGGTTTAAAAGTCGCATATGGCAATTTTTGCATGTTTTTAGGGATGATCTTGGAAACATCAAAGGAACCAAAATGGTCCATGGGGTCTAAGGAGACTGCAGAGGGACAAGGAAGGCCATAAAAATGTTATTCACCATGTGTGGTAAAATCAGCTATAACAGAAACCATAAATGGAGAAAACCTCGCAAGTTCCTCAAAGATAGCCTCAACACCAAAAGTAAAACCCCAAAACAGTAAGATGATCTATCGACAGCAGTAACCTCTTTCTTCCTAGCCCCAGTGTCTTCTTCTTCCTCAGTTATGCGCTACAATTGAGTGTGAGTGAGTGTGTGATAAATAGAGAGACTCACTCTCTATTTATACTAATTCCTGACTTGACAATAACCTACTGGGGCCGACTTCTCTAGGAGAGTCTAATAACCCTAGTGCCCCGGAACTGCAGGGACTTTAACCCTTAATCAATAGGAGGGTTACCCACAATGACTTGACATGACTTGTTTACATTATAGAACCTCCTGATAGGAACATCGGGGCATGACATGACTCAAGTACATTACAGACACATCCCAGAATAAACATCGGGGTACAATACATAAGATATATGGATGAATACATTCTGAAGTTACAAATACATTAACATTTTAGTGCAGGAAAAGACATTAAGGGCTTTGAAAAGGCGAAGACAAACAAGTCCTGACATTGGTTTAGTATCCTTGAAGATACAATAATTTCTTACCTTCTATATCTCCCATATAAAAGAGAAAAGTAAATACTTGATAATTCACTCTACCATGTAGTCAAATGAAAGGTAATCAACAAAATGATCATTGAACCATGATCTGTGAAGACACACTTTTTTCTAACTTCATCCATATACCTCTAAAAAACCACAGTTACAAAATAACTGATCAACAGTCTCCAACACCTCCTTATAGAGTACACACCAACCAAGCCCTTTAAAACCTTATTTTACAATGTTCTTCCACATAACAATTCTATTATGTATACATAACAAAATAAAGAACATGGATTTTAATGGGATCTCCAATTTCCACAATTTTCCATACCTCCACACCTTAGAATTATGCCTCTCTAGGAAAACCATGGCTTCTTAAGATGATTTCATAGTCAACTTACCATTTATGTTCCCCCAGTCCCAAACAATAGAATCCATCTCATCCGATAGTCAAATCCCTGCATCATTCAGAGCCATAATAAAATTATTAATGTCATAACAGAGGGTTCTCCTTGAAGCATTTGAAGCTTAACTTCAAGTACTCATGGGAAAGTGCTTCAAACCCACAATATACTTTCAAATTGAAAACCTCAAATCTGCAATAAACACCTTAAAATAAACAAAGACATATTTGTTATTTTATGTTTTAATTTGTCACATAACCCAAAACTAACAAAAAATTTCAATAGTCTCCCCTCTTTCTATAGTAAAAGTTGTAGAAAAAATATTTTTTCTTCCAAATCATTATTGAAGGATTAATTTTAAATGTAATCATTGATTATATCAATTTGGTTCCTCATATTAGGAAATGGGGTCAAGAAGGAAGGAAACTAGTAGGAAGGAAACGAGTATAGTAAATGTGTTGAAGCACACTAATTGAAATAACACATACATTTCCAATCTTAAATTCTTGAAAGAAATCAAAGGCTAATTTCTACACACAATTTTGTCATCAGCAACATTAAAGAATTAAATTTTTTGAAATTTAAGAGCAGTCACAAACATTATCTAAGTAGCTAGATATAATAACAAATGGAGACTCGTATCATGCAATAGATGATAGATCTAAAAATCCTTACACACTGAAGAATTGTTGCTTCAAAGTTGGAAAGTAATTGTTGCAAAAATAGATTCAAAGTGGAGATTATGTTTGACTAAAGGAAGGTATTTCCACACAATTTAAACATCTTAAGCAATCATTTACACACACAAATCACATATTGACAAACCAATATATTACATTGTCAAAATCCTTAGAGAGAGAAACATTTTACATCCTTAGCCAATGAAGTCACTTGAGACAATATGTTAATACAAAAGAAAAACGTTTTACATGAGTTTCTCACAATCGATCATCAACAATCCATGAAAATGGGTAGCAATTTTTAAGGAAACATGGTGATGAAAATTTAACATTTTAAATATTTTTTAAATTGAAGTCTTCAGAATTCATATAATCCTTGTGAATTTTGATGCACACTGAAAAACTTGTAGGTAGTTGTGTTTTGTTTCTAACGATATTTTTTTCAAAAATATTATTTATAGTTTAGTGTGCCAAATTTTCATTTAATTAAATGTTTTTTTTTAATTTACAAAAAATTTAATCAGTGATTTTTGTTTCTAAAACTATTTCATAATCATATATAAGTTTCAAAAAAAAATTATGTGAGCATGATCTACATAGAATGTAGTAGATCCTCTCTTTTTTAGGAGAAATGTATTTATTGTTATTTATTTCAAAGACAACCAATTAAAATTTGAATCACACTTTAAACACCTTTTTGTCCTCAACAAAATTTTACCTCTTTTTATAAGAACTAAAAAAAGAACCTTTTAAAGAGGAAATATCCATGGTGATCCCACACATTTTTTATAACTTTTTAATTGTGTAGGTTTTGTGTTATTTATTTTTCTCTGAATGGCTTCAAAATAGTGGAAAAAATACATTAAGTATATGCTTTACAAGAAAATAAATTAAAAATATAATATAAAATCAAAAGTGTGAAAATGAGAAGCCATTGGATAGAGGACTCACTAACTAATAAATTCGCATCAACTTCACCACCTAATATGAAACAGATAAAGGGGTTTTACCCCCCTAAAAGTTGTAGCTATAGAAAATTGTGCAAGAAGGGGTCCGGATTTGTAGATTTCAGCCCTTGATTGAGTAATATAGCTCAATTGAGGATTTTATAAAGCTCAAACGAGATCTGAATAGGATTTTCAAAATATATTTATTGAGAGTTAGTTAAACTCTCGATTAAGGTATTTATGGGTTACTAAACATAGCTTGATCAAGTAGCCTAAGATGAAGATGAGATGCCATTAGTTTAAAAAGGGACCTAGGTCTAGCTCTATGTCTTGATTGAGGGTTTAATTAACCCAATTTGATACCACAATTGAGGGTTTTTCATGTCCATTAATAACCCTTGATCGAGGGATTATTAAGGGATCAATCAAGGTAATAATAACTTGATCAAGAGCTTAAAATTATGTCAATAGAGGATATGAAAAAAAAATCATGCACTCTCTTGCCAAGAAGGGTTAACCATTTTCATGGATTAACGCCCCTCCATTCTCTTTAAATAGAGATCATAGACCAATTTGGTGTCATGACATAGATCAATATAGTCATCAGTATTGAGTAGAATATGAATCAATGAATCATTTTATGTCTATAACATATCATGACGTCGTATACTACATAAGTACAAATTCTAACATGTTCACAATGTCTCTTGTAGAAGTAAATTTTTCCTAACTTCAATATATGTTAGGAGTTCATGAAGTTTTCATTAAGGGTGGTGTTGTTTCCTAATCCACACCATGGGGTGAGAAAAACAGTTAACTCATTGGGTGTATCCTTGAGGGCAATCCTTGATTTGAGCGATTTACTATATGATAGTGGCATCCTTCATTTAGGCCAACTCCTAAACAAATCCAAGGGGTGTGGTCCTTGAAAAACAAAGAATCAAAGGATGATTTATTTTGTTTCAGAAAGGAACAAAAATTTCAGGATCTTAATAGAAGTAAATATATTCTACCAGTATTCTAATCGTGAAGGACAATAAAAATCAAGACCAATGCCTCTAAGCAAATCATGTTGATGTTTGAGAAAATATGAAGATTTATGAACTTTAGAACTTTGTTTAAATGATATAATGAACATTGGAATCAAGATAACATTCAATCGCACAAATTCTTTATCCACAACATAATATGTAGCCTGGGGAAAATCCTCAAAACAAAGAGGATGAAAAACCCCAACAATTCTTCAGAGTATAATAGATAGATTGCAGAGTTTGAATTTTACAACATAAGCATATTTCCCAATAAGAGAGAATACAAAGAAATAGAGAATAGAGATCATATGTATCAAGTGTAATGAACTTGCCATGTTCCCAACACATAAATAACAAGCCAAAATCACTTCCATGCAAAGTAGGGTAAATGGTTGCATGCCATTTATGCACCCATGAATTACACTTTAGAATTTCCTTCTTGGAATAATCAATCCATGCAATGGAATATTCATCATGGACAACTAATGTTCCATACCTTCAATCATGTACATTTAAATGATAGTTAATTGTCATCAGAGTGAACTCAATCTCTAACTAAATATTGATCACTTAGTTAAAAGGATAACTTAAGTGTCATAGTGCTTCAACATAAGTGTCGGCCATGCTAAACACTTTATCTACTATTATTAACATTGCATGGATCATTGTAAGTTACTTGATTAATTAATTGAATGTATACATTAATATTTCAGTGAATGCTTTAACTGAGACATTGATTGAGGCATTCATATGTAACTAAATCTTTATAACTGCAGCTTTATAACTTTAGTTCATTCAGTATTCTACATTGGCAATTTGAATTCTATTTTTCTCATTATCACTTTATTTCTTATCTCATTGTCTTTACCATATGGTCTATGTGTTAACATTAATCATCTATCATATCATATTATACTTAGAAGAATTGTCACATTCTATGATACTATTATATTACTCTCAAACCATATAGACATATGCTAAAGTAATTCACTCTATAGGTGATCAATATTTAGAGGAAACTTAATAGATTTATCCATCTCGAATGACCATGGTTAGTAATATATCACATAACATTTTGTGCTTCAACATGAAAAGCACTTCACCTCTATAACTGGAGGCCCACCTCTATGAGTATCCATTCTATGGATGACCCATGAGGATCATTGACTTGATATTAACCACAAGCCTTCAGTATTGATATTAACCAAAAGAATTTACAATACAACATCACCACCTCAATCATATGAGGATCCTTAGGACTTGATAATAACCACAATCCCATCTTGATATTAACCAAAAGTTTAGAGAATGACTCTTGATGTTGTATATTTAACACTCCCTCTAAGCGAGGGATGCATTCTCTGCTATACTAGGCAATTTTTTCCATACCAAGCATTATATTCTATACTTCACTTGTCTTACAAGTACCCATACTTCGTTTACAGAAAACAGATTTTATTATTGCAATTTTCTCTTTAGTGTCAATGTATTGAAGCCTTACCTTACAGTACCATGACTCCAATGAAGTGATACTTCATCTTAATGTGTTTCAACTTAACATGAAATGCCAAGTTCTTATAAAGATTGATCAAAACACCTAATAATTGTAGGCTCAAGTCTTTCACCCTAGTAGGTAGCTTCCCAAGTTAAACTACTCCTTGGCACGTAGTACTATCCGCAATACACTTTGCTTCTATATTACTCTCTAACATACACCTTGCTTCTATATTACACTTAGCTTATGTAGTACTAACCACAATAATACTTAGTTGATCCCAAGCTATATAATAGGTCTACCATCTATCACTTATAATAAAGAACCTATTCTAATGTTCCTCAAGGGTACTCAAACATATTCTTATTAACAAGCATAAAATACAACAGATCTTCTAAGTACCTTAAGAGACCAACAAGCTACTTATTCAAGGTAGCACTATCTAGATTCGATCCAAAATGTAGTTTGCCTAAACTGGAAACTATGGATTTAAAATCCATCATACACAATAAATTTTACAACACATAAAATATGTAACATCTTGTAGAAAAGAAATCTCTTATTTCCTTTCAATATTCAACATTTGTTGAATTCTAGAATCTTCTACTATATGGAGAAGTTCTATGAGAGATTTCCATTTCCTAAAATGATCTTTAAGGCCTAATCACTTTCACATTGATTTCATATTCTTCGTTTTATACCACGACTCCCCCCTATCCAACTATGTGGAAATATGACGTCTCCAAGAGGTTTGATTTATCACCAACAAACGTGACTATAAATCTTCTCAAGTATCTGGTAGATCCTGAGACCTTGACCATGTCTCTTCTCATGTGGAATCTCTCTACAATAGATACTACAACCCTTGTTTGTTTGATTCATATACCATGACTTATCATAGCGATGTGCAACTTAGTGGCTTTATCTGTTGCATGACTTGATATTATCCACAATTCTTTAGTCTTGATATTATCCACAAGACTTTAATGGAGCCATGTACCACTATATTGATCCATATACATATGTATGGCTAACCATTGGGGGTTTTATCTGATGCTTCCCATGAAGAAACATCAATACTCACTCTTCAACTAGAGGAATCTTTCTATACTTACACCAACCTTGTCCCAGATAGAGGCTTAGTAGGTATATAGACAAAATGCTCAGCTGTGGATGTGTATAGGAGTTGTAATGCTCCTTTCTGCACCATGTCTCATATGTAACTAACTAGAAACCTATAGAATATTTTACTACTTTACAACATGATCTATTGAGAGAAACATCTGGGATCATCCTCGATCATTGCACTAGTCAGAATCCAAATTTCTTTGTAACTTTATTTCATTTACCAAGACATATCTAAGTTCACATCCACTTGTACCAAGTAGGTATCTCAATACATGCTTTGTTGTACATGTCTTTGTACATACTGCAAAGCATATAACTGATGGTGGTGCGAACCAGGTACATCTCAACCAACTTTGAGATCCTCCAAATCTGAAATAAAAATTAGATTTATATTCATATGTGTGGCCATGGACTTATAGTCCATTATCCCGAAACTCTTCAGGCTCTCCACTGCATAGTTTCCCTAACTAAGGAAAATATTATATGGTGACTGCCACAACTCTAATCACAAGAATCATAACAAGATTATTGAATACAATGATATGATTCCTTCTATATATGAAACCCATGCATATATCCTTTTAACATGATGTACATCAATCAGTTTCTTGGTTCATTAGGAGCTAGCATCTCCCTCTCACTATTAGGATGTGGGGATCATAAATTGGGTCCTCCTATCTGTTGTCTCCTTTCACACACCTAGGTTACGTGGAAGAAATATTCAAGGCACTCAGTGTGTCCTTGGGGGCAAGTCTCGAGTCAAGGCTGTCACCTTGTTCTTGACTCCTCCGTTCAGGATAACTCCTAACGAAGCCAATGGGGGTTGACCCTATTAAATTACTAAGTCTAATTACTTAGTGTGATGGTGTTATATTGATTAAGTTGATTAGGAGTTTTTTTAAAATTAACCAGTGGAAACAAAAGATAACAAGATGCAAGATTTAAAGTAGATAAGCACAGTAATGACACTCAATATATATATATATATAATAGAAGGAATTGATCAAATAAATCACCAGTGCCTTAAATGGAGTCAACAGAGAAAATAATGTGCTTTCATGTGCTTGAAAGAATGTTTTTCAAATGTCTCTTGGTAGATTTTAAATTAATGTGGAATGTGAATGAATTAAATTAGGTGAAAAGGGGACTCCAGATATACCCGAGGGGTACTTGGATTGTGTCCAAAAGTGAAATTTCATGGCTTCCCACAAGGTGTTTGTGGGCTAGAAGGGAGTCTCAGGGACTGTTGTTCACAATGCACCCATCAGGGTGTGACAGAGATTGGTGCCTCGAGGTCACTTTCTAGTTGTTCCCACTCCTTTGGGTATTTTGCCACTGCTTACAGTTTGTTCGAGGCGTTGGATTTTTGCTTGATGGTTTGTCAATTTAGGAGGTGAAGAATAATTAATCTAGTCACTCAAGTGATTTTGATGCAGCTTGACTAATCAAATGAATCGGAGTCAAGTACAGAGCATACATACTGGAGTCTTTGTTGTTTTTAGTAAATTTTAAAAGAGGTGTTCTTATTAAAAAGAAAGCCCTCCAGGAACCTCTTTCGGTCCAAGTGGACCTCAATCATCGAATCATGGAGGGGTTGATTTTATTATTATTATTAAAAAATTTAATGATGGAAAATGAAGCATAAACAAATAAGAAAACCAAAATTTTCTAATTAGACTACCACGACCCTTTCTTCACCTTTCGGCTCAAAAGGAGGCTCATGGGGTAAGTATTAAAATTACTTTGAAACCAACAGATATGGAATATGAAAATGATTATAAGTCAAAGTATACTACCCCTATAGATTAGAACTACACTAGATTGAAAAAAGATGAAAAAATGTAAAAAAAGAAACGGATGCGAATCCCCCCACGGGGGATGGTGAATAGGCTCGAAAGAGCCTATTCGAAGAGATTTTATTTTTATTAGAAGCAATTACAATATCAGAAAACTAAAATTAATCCACTTGGTACTTATATGGAATGAGACCAAAGGTTTACAAATTTTGAAATTTTGAAATTTTGGGAAGACAGAGACCCCCTGGGGGGTTTCGAATGGTCCAAAAATGCTTTCCGGACAGCACCTCCTTCTCTTTTCTGTTATACCTAATAAAAACCAGAAAGCATATCACAGTTAAATATTTTGGATCCATTGAGAATCCATTGATCTAGGATTTTGGATTTGCTCCATTATTCATCAATTTATTAATTATAATAATAATTAATTGATTTTTGGGGGATTTTTGACTTGAGTGATGGAAAATCACTCAAAACTTGGAAATAGTGGGTCTATAGGTTTACATGGTGCTCTTAGCTTGAAAATGAGCACCCCCATGACTGAAACTGATTATTTGGCCCACTTTTATTACAAAACCAATTTTTCCAATTAGACTTTTAAAAAATATCCTAACTTTTTGTGAAAAAATTAAAATTTAAAAAAACTAAAAAATTAAAAAAAATTAAAAACCTAGGGGGACTTAGACATGTTCATATGACTCGACCATGATGCCTAGCATGTTTATACATTGGCACATAGAATCTAATAACCTCAATAGGCCTAAATGCCAACCCGACCACCCCAACTTTGGAGGTATTGAGTTAAAAAATCTAAAATTATTAGTCGTTTATTCAACAACCAATAATAACCAAGGGAAAAAACACCCTAGGCTGATCGGATTAACAAATAAAGTCTATGAGACCGAGCCTTTTACACAAACTATCATTCTAGAACATTTATTACAACTCCCCCAAGGGGATATGAACATGTGATATAGTACAACAAGCACTTCTAAGAAGCACTTCCGAAGGTCTTCTAAAGTCCGAACAAATCATCTTTGTTCGGTTCACCAGGCTCACTTGATAAAAACCACTAAGTACAACTTAGGTGGTAACACTATCAAGGAGCCTCATGCTTTTATATGTATGAATCTCTCTTGACACATGAATGTAAATACGATAATTTAACTATCATTAGGAGTCTTCACCATCTTCCAGAATAGTATTAGGGATTTTATTTTGGGTAGAAACATTAGAATCTCCCAATTTTCTCCCAGAAGCTTCTCGGTTCATAGTATCCCATTTTATTTTAGGATATTCCATTGGAATCACTTCAATTTGAATATTTTTCATACTCCGCTTGTAGGACATACCATATGGTCATTCCCTACAAGCCAAATTTAGTTAAGTTATAAGCAACCTTGCATAATCCAGTCATGACAAATAGTTCATACAGACATGCAAACATTTTAATAAATGTTTCGGTATAACCATATCTCATGAAATTTAATCACATGAATACTTTAATGTATTTGCAATAGTTTACACAGTTATGTACATATATTAACCAATGTTTTATCATAACCCCATTCATATCTCATGAAATTGTATGCATCCCTATATTCATAAAAATTTATGCAACCCTATATTCATAAATATGTATTCATGAGTTTCAATGAAAGATAGATTGTATGTTTTAATCATTTTATACCATAACCTCATTCCTAATCCCAAGAATACATATGTCTAAATAACTGTAATGAAACACATTCCAACCCATTTATATCTGATTTAGAAAAGAATATAACAACCAAAATACAAAAAACTTTTTTATTGTTTTGTGTGGGCTCCCTCTTGATATTTGCATCCTTGTGGAGGTTACTTAAGTATTTCTTTATTCAATGCAACTTTAAACTCTACAAATTTAGCATCATGAAAATAAGTAGTGGATCTCTACATGGGGAAAAAGGATCCCATGCAAATTAGAGAAAATGCTCTTCTTCACTACAAGAACTATTCCTTTCGACAGTCATCATCCTTTTCCTTGAATGATTCATTCTAAGAAGGTTCATCTTCTTCTATTGCAATAGATGCATGAAACCTCTCTATTATTTTTCTTTGCATGACAGTCTCTTGAATAATGGTCCTTCTTTTGACAATAGTAGCACTGAGCCTTGTCTTGTTAAAATATGTAATGAACTCCTTCTTTGAATTAAAGAACTTCTTTGGAGTGAACGGTTTCCTCCCTTTCTTCATTCTTGTTGTGAGGGAACTATTTTCTTCCTTGGTGCACATTAATGTGCTATGGATTCGCCCGTCCTCTTGGAGGAAGTCAACACCAAAACCTCTCAAAGTTAGGTTTCTCTTCTCGGATATTTACCATATCCAAGAATGTCTTGCATAAGGATGGGAGTGTAATGTCCCCCTTTTGGAATTTTATCAAAATGCCCAATTTTCCAATTTTTTCACAATTTTGACTCTTGATTAGTTTTAGTGTCTTGGTATCCAAATCATCCCAATTGCTCCTAAATATTCAGAGAAGGCATATGTATGATATAATAACTTAATTATTATGTTCATGGATGTATTATGGTCCTCCAATCCATTCTGAAAGTCTATATCAAATTCTGAATAAGATAGATGAATTTACTAGCAATTTTGGGGCTCAAATCCGTCCTGGGTAATTGCCAGAATGGCTTCCCAAATGTACATAAAATCACTCAAATTGAAGTAGGGTATGTGTAGAATACATTATCAGAGACTCATATTCAGAACCAATCGAACTCCCATGGCTGTTATCACTTCCTTCAATCAGATATAAAATACTAGTTTTGGACCCTTGGGGAAATGAGATGTAGTTTGCCCCAAATGCTATGAAATTAGACCCAATGGCCACAAATTATCAGTTACAGGCCATGAAACACATAATATACTTTAATTATAGTTAATTCATTTATAAATCATCAATGGTGCACACATATATTCGATTCCATCAAGATTGCAAGAGTTTACAACAAGGTATTGGGGAAATGGCACTGTTTCTTCAATATTGGACAATAATACATGAGATATCTTGGATTTTCAACCTGAGAGATTTCTGAAATTAAATAACAGACAATTTACATCAGAATACAAAATACTGGAGTAATATAATCTCCCTCAAAGAGATGAATAGCTAACAAAGTGTGCCTCACTCCATAGAGCTAAGATATGGTGAGAAAACTTGAGATGAATGGAAGAAAAATATGATATTGAGATGTCCATTGACTTCCTGTAGCTTGAACCTACAATTAATACTCCATTAAATATCCATGAAATACTTGAGTGGCCTTTCCAAACACCAACTAATATGGAAATCTTTCACCCTCGAAATTAGCTTAAGCAAGAAAACTAGTCATCCACTAGCTCTCACAATTCACAAATGACAAAATGCTTCTTCTCATGGCTGATACAAGTATTTTATTAACAATATTAGTATTCTAAGGTTCCAAATCTATCCATAAAACAAATCCAAGTCGAGTTGGTGTGTCTACTCATGCTATGCCATGTGGCCTGTCTCTTCACCTTCCCTCTTCTCCCAAATTTGAGTAGGAGCCTCTTGGCCTTCTCCAAATCCCAAATTATACCTCTAATATGTTCTATTAAGTCTTGACATGTCAGTATGTCAGCCTTCAGATCTGACTTGTGTCATAACTATCATAGATTCTCCATAATTGGTGTCATAGATGTCATAAATGTAAGGGGAATCTAGCCAAGTGTCCATGAAACTCCCATTTGGCTCTTCCTCTCCCATGTAAGTTAGAATTCATCCCAAATTTGACCTATTAAGTATATGTACAATTATTATGTTCCCGACAAGGAATATATATGAATCGGTTAGTTCAATTAATTTGATAGCCATATTTAAATTTTTTGGTTTTCAAATGTTTTTAATATAGTTTGATTAAATTTTATTTTTTGAATTATTTAAATATTGATTTAACTTAATTTATATTGGTCTTTTGTAGGTGACATTTGCTTGGTTCTTTGTGCCCCAAGACCTGGCGGCATGATGGCATAAGCAGTAGTAATGGAAATTATGTATTCGGTAAGGTTTATTCTCGGCATGCCTCTTTCTTGTAAGACATAAGGTGACAGGTGGCTCATCCATTCAATGGTTTCCATTAATATCATTGGAATCTAGTACACTGTTCCCAGACCTTCACCAGGATGTGTGCAACTGGCTAGTCAGAGTTTAATGGCTTTAGTTAATGCCATTTAATAGCACTACGAATGGAGCAGTACTTCTCCACTTGTTCGCGGTCTATTTTTCCACTTGGATGGTGGCTTGTCAGATCAAGGTAATTGTGTTGATATTTATGGCATTTTGAGGAGATTTTGAGTTTTGATTATCCATTTATGAAATTGAGATATAGTTATATCACATTCTTTTCTACTTCGATCATATAATAATCTAGTATCAACGTGTTATGTTATTATATATATTTTACGACCTCACTTAGTTGTGCTCAAATATCAAGAAGTTGAAATTTTCGAGGTTATATTGGTAGGTATGAGGAAGAAAAAGTAAATGTGGATTCTATGAATCTGGTTCATGACGTTGCCAACACAGGTTAATAAATAATTCTTCCTGCATGCCAACGCCATTGAGGACGTGTCATTGAGATGAAGACAATGCTATACCAAATCTCCAAGTCTCAAGTTCATTAATTTGATAATCCACAAGTGAAGGAAGTTATCAGCCATTGAAGGGGAATATACATTGAGTTTTTAAAAGATCTATCATTTCTGTGATGAGAGAAGGCGCTATTCTTGAGATAACTGGAAAATATCCCTTAAAAAATGAGTTTTTGTTTAAAAAGATGTTACTAGATCTCTCCAGATGGCAAATGCAGTTTACCACACTGACATAGGGCATATAAGAAATTGAAAAAGAAACCTAGAACGAGATCATGGGATGAAAAATTCGAATACAAATTATGGTATTGCAATGTCCTCATGAAGTACTAGATGTAGGGGACCAAAACTACTACCAGAATGGAAAGTTAACATTAGAACATGAAACTATGGTTTACTGCAGTTTTATATCTACATATTTGATCTACTCTAGGGCCATTTGGTGGTTTCGTGTTGTCTTTCAGTTGTTTTCAATTTCTCAAAGGAAGATAATCCGATATAGAATTTGATAGTGGGCAAGCATGGAAGCAAACTTGGTGTCTATATTAAACTCAAAGTGCATAGTTTTAATGCAATTTGCCACAATGTGATGGTGGTTTTGAGTAATCCAAAATTGCAAACACGAAGAAGCTTTCTAGACTTGATTTGCACGCGGACGGGGAAAGAAACTCAAGTGTCCATCGAAGATCTGTATTGTATTCTAAGTTCATCACAAGGTAACATTTGGTGTGCTTTGTGGACTTATTCTTTGACCTTTTTCACCTATAAATTTCATCTTGCAAACCACTTCGGTCATCGAAATTCTCTCCTGTATTGCTCTGTAATTCCATCCCATTCGATCCCTTAGTTCTAATTGTTTCTCTGTCACATGCCCCAATTTTGCAAAAAAACAATATTATCTTATTTGATTTTATTTAAAGACAATATGTTAAATTTTATGCTAAGTTGTAATTGATGACTCAGTAGAGTCAAGGATATTTAATGTAATTCTGAATATTTTAATTATAAATAAATAAAGGTGAAGACAACAGCTTAGGAGAGCTGTTAAAAGAGTGCTTATTGGTCAATTTGGTGGAGGAGACTATGTGGAGAGCAAACAGACATGTTGCAGCATCCTCAAACCACTTCCAACTGTTGCAGGTGGAAACCTCCATACATTTGGGGTCATGATCCTATGAGAAAGTGGGATCAGAGCAGGTGGCTCAATTAATGACAAATAACCCAAAAGACCTAGGAAATCTTTATAAAAATACCCATTGAAGATAGCTGAGGCTACTCATTCTAGAGAAGTGATCATTCAGGTGAATGTACTTCAGAGAAATTCAATGGAAGGGAATTGTGGAAAGAGTTTGAGGGGATAACTGCTAAGTGATATAGTGTATCTTTTCAGTTGAAGGATCTTATTGCTGAGTGCAAAGTGTTTATCGAGTCATTGGACTAGTCTATTGTTTGCTTGCTCCACCAGTTCTCAGCCAAGAAGACCAGGAACAGGCTCGGGGGTCCCGAGGAAGTGTTTTTTAAGCACTCTCCAGGAGTTGGTAGGGAGGAACAGCCTCCTAATGCTATTGTGTCCACCCTAATCAGGTTCTACAATCTTTTGTTTTACTGTGTTAGATAGTTAAATGTGAATCTGACTGTTAAATGAATGTTAAATATTTAGCTGTAAAATGTTAGAGTTAGTAATCTTTTAGATTATAGAAGGAATGAATTTGGAATAGATGGAAAATAATTCTAATCTGTGTTTTTCCACGTCTGGAAGGACTAGACCGTACTCCAGCACAGACAGTGTATTTAAAGTAGATGAAGGAAATGATAAGAGATTGAAATGATTAGATGTGTTATGCATTTTACAATAGCAAGTAATTTATTTCAGTATGTAGGTTATTATCAAAAAGAGCAATAACCTGGTTATCTATGTTATTGTTTTACAAACTGATGTATGTAAATAGTAGTAGCTTAGTACAGGTAGAAGGAATGTTATGTTAAGAAATTACCTTAGTAGATAAATGAAGTATTCCTTTTATTTGAAGTTAAATATGCATGAGAATAAACTGTGTTATGTTATCAATATATTCCTTTGTGTTTTATTTAATAACTATTTGCAAATGCAGTAGAAGAGATACAGTTAAACTACTTTAGTACATACAGTTAAATAAGGAAATAAACTATAATTACTTAGTTCATTTACTTATAATATTAACTAAACTAAGACTAATAGTTACTATAAACAAGAAGGGTTTTATGAAAAGTATTTTAAATTATCAAGAACAGACTAGTTACCGAATTGATGTTTACAAATAACTCTAATAAAATTCTTTCTAACATTTCAGTAAAAACAATAAGAATATGAAATAACTAACATACAAATAAATACCTATTTAAGAAAGAACTGTTTAAAATTCAGCAACAGGTTATACTTGTAAAGATAATCTACTGGGTCAAAACCCTAGACTAGAAATCATTATTATAAATAAAAATATATAAGCTACAATCCAATTATTTGGATTATTTTTATAAATAAACAATTAAATTACGAGAGACTGATTACAGTCCTTAAGGACAAATAAAAGAACAAACATTTAAATATCTCATAAAGTTTTCACAACACACTTATAACATTATTTAAAACAAATTTAATTCATAACATAACCTATTAAATAATAGACAAATTAAAAGATTTATTTAAACAAGGGTTCATTCAGAAAAACCCTAGCTCGTAAATTCCTGACCCAACAAGTAAACCAATTTATAATATGACTGAGTGAGAGTCTTCAAACCATTAACAATAATCTAATACAAATAATAAATAATAAATTATTATTTCATAGTCAAATAGGGTAAAAAAAAAACCTAAGTTACACAGAGTCACAAAGTATTCTACAAAACGAGTCCGAGCTCGAAGGAAACCTTTTAAAAATTAACCCAATGTATTACTTGATAGGCCGAAAGGATTTAAACTTAAACAATGTACAAAAACTAGCTTTGAGCCGGTGCACCCATATCATGGCATGGGTTTAATAAACAAAACTAACAGACTATTTATCAAAACCTACATCGTTGTAAAATCTTTTTAAAACAAGAAGAGAACAATTACAAGTCATGACATTGAGCCGGAGCCACCCTGTTGTATGCGAGGGCTTAAAAAAAACAAAAACTTATAAACTGAAGACTAATGACCCAAGACTGGGAAAAACCAATGCCGTAACTTCTTCCAATGGCAAACATTTCTCCTAAGGTCTGAACAAGCAGGGAGAGCCACTCTGTAACCGAGGCTTACGAGTGAATCCATGAAGATGGGTGTCTATTTTGGGGGGTCTTATGAGAAAATAAATTTGATTTTTTGATGTTTTTCAACTTTGGGCGAACGAAAGTGATATTTTTGTTTAGAATTTCACTTTCAAGTAAAAAAAAACTTTTGGAGAATTATGTTAGCTTTCTATTCATAATTTTTTGAATTTTTTTATTATTGAGATTTGATATGTTGTTTTGGAAAATGTTTGGCAATGTGTCCTTATAAAATGAAAGGACTAAAAAATAGTCATGTTTGGTTGCGCCCGTAAAATCATTGTTAAAGTCTTGTTTTGAAAAAAAAAATGCTACGACAATCTACACACAATATACTATTGCGATGACTATAACTTTGTAACTAATAGATCTATATACTAATTATAATATTTTTTTGAATTCGATCAATGGGAAAACATTGTTGGTTTTAAACCTGTTTTTGGTTGCGCCACTTTTCTCTCAATTGACTATAAAACTTAAAAATCTACGAATACCCTTTTGAAGTAGACACTCCAATTAAGTGCACAATATTTGTTTCAATTTTTTTGGTGGTGTAATTTTAAAGTTATATATTTTTCATTTCATCTCATTTTGAAAGAGATGAAACTAAACTCGACACATGTTAAGAAACAAAAAAAATAAAAATATTGGATCTCACCTATACACAACAAAATCTATACCTACAGAAAGTAGATTTAATGACGAAACTAAAGGTATCAAGTCCGACAGTCGATTTGTAGTGTAAGGCATCCATTTTACCTTCCGAAAATGGAGAAACCTGAAAAATGTGCAGGTTACAGGTTTCAGAGGTTATTCAGTCGAACAATGTTTTTCCACAACACTGGGATTACAAATAAGGTTGTTAGGCCGAAAACTAAGTGCAAAAAAAAATTCATTAGCCGAAAAAAATAATCGTATAAATAAAATGAAAGAGCTTCATTATTTTCGCACCTCTTCATTTCTTTTAAGTAAAACGAAAAAGCCTCATTATTTTAGCACCTATTCATTTCGTATAAGTAAAATGAAAGAGCCTCATTATTTTCTCACCTCTTCATTTCGTATAAGTAAAAGTATTTTTGAAGGAGTTTTCAGAGGAGATTTCTTTTGCCAAAGAGTTTTTAGAAGGTATTTTTCCTCTTATTTATAATCCAGGGGTACATTCAAAGAGGTTTTTCCCAAGGAATTTTTGTCAAATATTTTGTGTTGTAAAGTAATTTTGAAAAGAAGTTATTTCATAAAGTATTTTTCTAAGATATTTTTCCAAAGTGAGTTATTTGTTTGCAATGGGTTTTTTTCCAAAGAGTTTTTTTTTTTTTTTCATAATGTTTTTTTTCCAAGGTATTTTTGCAAAGTAGGTTCTTTGCAATGGGTCTTTTCCAACGAGTTTATTTGCAAAGTATTTTTGCAAATGAGTTTTTTTTTTCCAAAATATTTATATAAGTTGTTTTTTCAAATAATGTTTTTTTTCAAAGAGTTTTTTTTCCAATTGTTTTACAAAGAAGATTTCTTTACAAGGTATTCTTATTTTTTTCCAAGAGTTTTTCAAAAGGAGATTAAGCAATAATGGGCAATAAAAGAAACCGTTAAAAGAAAGTGATCATAAACATGATGACAATGCTAATAGGGAAAAACAAAAACTCAGAAATACAGCCAAAAGAGCAAGGGTTGCAGAAATAGAAGAAATAAATGAAGATATAAGAACATATTTACATGACAATGTTGATGAAATGGAAATTGAAAATAGGGTACAAGAAGAACAAATGGAAGTTGAAGAGACTATTGTTGATGTAAATAGTGATTTACATGTTAATGTTGATGAAGTCAATATTGAAGATCAAAACCAAGATCCAGAAATTGGACCTAGTATGTATATATCATGTATTTTCAAAATTCATTTTTTATAATGAATTGTATTTTTGGACATCTGTTAAATTAAATTTAATTTGATGTATAAGTACTTTCACCATTGATGATGAAATGTTAGAAGACATTAATTGCGACAAATATGGAGAAAAATTACCCATACATGTTGCACGATATCGTGCTACAAAAATTTATGATGATATTCTCAAGGATTGTTCAATAGCAGGAGAAGCGCAAATTTTGAGATGTTTATTGATGTCCAAGAAGTTAGAAGGTGCTACGTCATTATTGGGTAGTCACAAGGCGACAAAAGAGTCAAAACTGAAACATAATGTGATAGAAAATATAGGTGACGCAATAAAAAAATTTGGAAAATCCACAAAGAAAGATACCAGTGCTGCACGTAGAGCAATTCAGACAACAATTGTTTCAGCTAGTACTAGACAAAAACGTTTGAAAATACAACTAGCACAAGCAATTGGAACCTCAAGAAAGACATTATACAAACATAGCAAATTCAGAATGCAAATAGATGAAAATGATGAACTTGCTTACTGGGCAGTTATTTGTAGACAACCTTACAAAGATAGAATGGGAGAAGGTGTTAAAGATATTGTACCGAAATATTGGTTGGAACATGCTCAAGTTTCACCAAATTAAAGGGATGTGATACGGCAAAGAGTATCACGAAATATATATGAAATTTGTCCAAAACATTTAATGGAAATGACACAATTACAATTGTTTGATAAATTCAAGGAAGATCATTGTGGAATTAATATGTCAATCACTACATTTGTGCCACAAAAACCATGGTATGTTAGACCTATTACTATACATGACACATGTTGTTGTCGTTATCATGTGCAATTTCAACTATATTATGACACGTTTCTTGAATTTGGTAAAAAAATTTGGACAAATTCACCACCTCCGCCCACAGTACGTGAATTCATATCTCAAACCCTATGTGAGAGAAATCACGATGAAGTATTTTATAATAATAAATGTGTCAATGGAAAACATTGTCATGGTTGTGGAAATATTGTTTTATTCCACAATAAATACCCTATCGATAATGATCGGTCGCTTTCAAATGTAACTGTTGATTGGAGAAGATATGAATACAACAATTATTCTACAAGTTCTAGTGATGCACATTCCAAAAGAATTGAACTGCGAGAAGATAAAATATGTGTGACAGATTTTCTCAAGAAATTTGAAAGTGAAATTTATAAGTACACCAAGCATTCACATAGAGCACGATGACAAGACCTTCAATTCAAACATTCCCGTGAAATTTTTCCAACTGGAACAATTTTGTCTGTAGTTGATTTTGCATAAAACTACACATTTGCTACACAAAAAGAGATTCAAAGTGAATACTATCATTCTGACCAAGTTTTGATATTTGTCCATGTTCTATATAGACATTCTCAACAAGATGTTGATGGCATTGAAAGCATGTGTGACAATCGAGATGTGATTAAATAATATCACTTTTATATTAGCGATGATCGTACACATGATACACATTTTGTTCAACATTGTATTGAATTTTTTTTTAATGATTCACTAAAAAGTCGTAAAGTTGAATTCAATGAACATTGGATATGGTCGGATGGATGTGCGGGACAATTTGAATCTTCATAATCATTTTTTTGGTTATGTCGACTTCATAAATCAATGAACATTAAACATTGCTGGAATTTCTTTGAAACTGGACATGGAAAAGGTGAACATGATGGTGCAGAAGCATGCGTAAAGAGAGCACTTCGAAGATGGCAAATGAACCATTCTTCTAGATGATTTTATTCAGATGCAGAGGTTGTCCAATGGTGTAAATCAAATCTAAGCCATGATTGTAGTCAACAATCAAAAGATGTACGCAGGTATGTACATTATTTTTTTAATTTATATTAATTGTCAATTTTAAATAATGTATGTACTAACATTGAAGTATTTGTACACTAACATTAAAAGTTGTCATTTGTGATTTATCATTTATTGTGTAGGTTTTTTTGGCTTGTTGGGGTCCAAGATATAGATAGATCAATACCATACAAGGCTAGCACCATACATGGGACTAGAGAACTTCACTCTATTCAAACAAAATCCTTCCAAAACGTGTTTGCATTTGACAGTAGAAAGCAAACATGTTTTTGTCATATTTTCACTGAAAATGTTGAATCTATAGAAGTTTGTGAAAACATAACGAACAACTACGTAAAACATTGGAAACACACAGAGATTAATCCAAAAGGGAAAATGCCACTAGCAAACATAGAAGAATTAGAATAAGAAGAAATAAAAATATCATCTGATGGCAATAGAATTTCAGATCTTGTTAGAGAAGGTAATGATGTTGTTGATTGTTCAATATTGTCCATCACCTTATGTTTATATAGTCAATTTAATTCACTTAACTCCAACGCCAATTGTAATTTGCACAGGAGATATTTTTGCTGTGATTGCACCTTTAGACAACAACGAAGATGCAAAATATTATTTGATGTAATGCACTGAAGGAAAAATGAAGTTATTGGAGGACTACAATGACAACGGATTTACATACGAAAGAGGATCCATCATTTTAAAAGGCTATTTTTTGCAGCAAACCCGTATGACTAAAAATTATGTCTACTTTCAAGATTATGAACCTGATGTTATATGTTGTCAGTATAGTCATTTAGTATGTGCATCTTGAATAAAATTAGAACAAGTTGTTTAAAAAAAACCTTAAAAAATAAAAAAATGGAAGCTGTCCAAATATGACCATGAATGGATAATTGAGGATGAAATTCCATTGCGATGTTTTTAACTATATCATTTCTTGTTCTATGTTAATATTGGCTATCATGAAGTCATTGAAATTTAATTTATTAAAATTCAGAATCAAGTTGCTAATGTTACCTTAGTAATAAAAAAATATTAGAATTCAAAATCAAGTTGCTTTAATGTTACCTTAGAAAATTGATGGATTGAGCTATAATTTATTAGAATTCAGAATCAAGTTACTAATTTTACTTTCGTAATAAAAAATATTCCTATCAAAAATTCTTAACATTCCTAACCATTCCTAACATTCACTCATACATTCATATATTTACGCCTATCAAAACTTCCTAACATTAGTAACATTTTCTAACATTGATTCCTATCATTTTCCACATTGATTCCTAACATTCCCCACATTGATTCTTAACATTATATTGCATCTAACATTCCTAACATTCCTAAAATTCTAAACTTTTCAACATTAAAAATATGTTACATATACAAACATACATAAATTTACTAATACATACATTCATATAATTGTACCTATATAAACTTCCTAACATTCATTCTTAACATTCCTCATCCCCATTCCCACATTCACTCCTAACATTTTCCATGTTTAAATAGTCAATTTAATTCACTTAACTCTTAATGTTAACATTCCCCATATTCGTTCTTAACATTCCTAACCTTTACATATACATGTATATAATCCAAAAAACAATACCTAAAATCAATGTAACAAATTGGATTGCTTTCATTCTTAAGGTTAACATTCCCCATATTTGTTCTTAACATTCCTAACATTCCTAACCTTTACATGTATATGTATATAATCCAAAAAACAATATCTAAGATCAATGCATGCATGTATATAATCCAAAAAAACATTCATGAACATTAGAGTTCAATGTACATGTATATAATAAAAAAAACAGTCATGAACATGTAAGTTCAATGTACATGTGTATATAATAAAAAAAACATTCATGAACATGTGTATAATCTTAAAATTAAGCTCTTCGATGTCTGAATCAAAGAAGTCCATCACTATCCTCCACTAGAGTCTTCCCTTGGACTCATAACAATCTGAAACATGTATAAAAAGAGATCATGAATATCATAAATTATTTAAACAATTTTAAATTAAAATCAAAACATTAAAACATTACACTAGTATATAGAAGATCAATACAATTACTAACAAAATTACCTCAAATTTTCTATCATTCAATGGAGTCTTCTCTTTGCCTCTAAAGGGTGGAGGAGACCCAAGCTACAACATGTATAAAAATAGTTTATAAATCTTACAAACTATTTAAACTATTTTAAACTAAAATAAATAAAATAAAATATTAAACTTACAATTCCACCACTATCCTCCAATGGAGTCTTCCTTTTGCCTCGAAAGATTGAAGAGATCCAAGCTTCAACATATATACAAGCAATTTACAAATGTCAAAAATTATTTAAACTAATTAAACTTATATATCAGAGAACAATTTGGATAATATTACATACCTTAAAGAAGAAACATGTAAAAACATTACTACTTTTGCTTCCTCTAAATTTTATGTGTAGATCTGTAGCTATGGGTTGAGGAGTAATAGGAGCTATAGATTTGATCAATCATATCTATAACTCCTAATACTCCAAGACCCATTTCTACAAATAAAGATAAATAACCCTTCTTTATATCAATGACACTGCAACCATAGATGATAAGGAGAAATCATCTCTACCACTATCGCCACGTCGATGATCAATTGAATGTGAACTATACAATAAGCCTGAATCCAGAGGTGACCACAATAATCTTTGCTTTTCATTTCGGACACCAACTCCCAAAAAATGTAATGACCACCTACGCTTTTGTCTCAAGGCTGCTCTCTTTCCATTGAATATGACATCTGCAAATTTATAGAAATATCAATTTCTACATGTTAATTAATCAACTTCAAAAACCTAGCTACTATAAAAACTAATATTTCAAGAAGGACCTAGATATCCCTAATATTATATAATAGTTCTTTAAATGATTATAGCTAATTTACTATGTAATTCCATATCAATTTCTAAATGTTAATTTTAATCAACTTCAAAAACCTAGCTACTATAAAAACTAAGATATCAATAAGAACCTAGATATCCCTAATATTATCTAATAGTTCTTTAAATGATTATAATTAATTTATTATCTATTTTCATTTGAGATGATATCTACAAGATTGCACAAATCAACTCATATCATGTTCAATTCTACATGTTAATTCCTCATCTTCAAAGACCTAGCCACTAAAAAAACTAAATTTTTAATAAAGACCTATATGTCCTTAATATTATCTAATATGTCAACTTATAACATATTCAAACTTTGCATGTTAATGCCTCAACTTCAAAGAACTAACTACTATAAAAACTAAGTTTCTATTACCTAGATGTCCCTCATATTATCTAATAGTTCTTAAAATGAAAATAGCTACAATATTGTTGGATGTATGAAAAATTAATGTAGCAATCTTTATGTTTTTTATGTGTTTTAAATTTTTAAAACTACCTTTTTAATAAAGACCTAAATGTCCATAATATTATCTAATAGTTCTTAAAATGAAAATAACTACACTATTGTTGGATGTATAAAAAATTAATGTAGCAATCTCTATGTTTTTGATGTATTTTAGGTTTTTAAAATTAATAAAACCAATATAATCAAATATGAAATTAAAACTACATTTCTTTATGTCAACTACAAATATTTTCATTATTCCATAAAATCATAAATAATATCCCTTATACTAAGTAAACTGATCAGAGTCACAGTTGATGAACTCTGCATTGACAAAGGTGATGAACTCTGCATGGATAGGGTTAAGTTCATAACTTCATGTAAACAGAGTTAATCAACTCTATCGATGGACACATTATTACAAATATATTCCTTATTAAACCTATGAACTTAAATTATAATTATAAAAAATTCACAATATCTTAATATAATAGTAAGTATAAATTGTAACTAATAAGCATTATACAAGTTATATGTTTATTTTATGTTTTAGATTAAAAATACATAAGATAAAACAGATCAGTAATTAAAAAATTTGATGTTTTATGTGTAATAATGGTTTTTTTTATGATTTATATTAAAACAACTAAAGTACATTTTGCTAAGTAAAGTTATCAGGGAAAGAGTTGATGAAGTTTGAATGAATTATGTTTTTCTAAGTATAATCCATTGTCTTGTCTATTTGGACATATTTGATTTACTCTATTCACATGTGGACAGAGTTGATGAACTCTGTCCAAATGGACAGAGTTCATCAACTCTGTCCATTTTAAGAGAGTTCTTCAACTCTGTCCGCATGTGAATAGAGTAAATCAAATATGTCCAAATAGACAAGACAATGGATTATACTTAGCAAAACATAGTTCATTCAGACTCTGACTATTTTGAGAGAGTTCTTCAACTTTGTCCATCTGGACAGAGTTCATGAACTGTCCATCCGAGTGTTGATCAACTTTTTCCAAATGGACAGAGTTCATCAACTCCTTCCATTTTATTTAAATTATTACCTATAATTTAAGTTAAAAATGTTTCATTCTAATTATAATAGATTATATTAAATTCTAAAAACATAGAATTTATAATTAAAATCAACAAAAACTTATCCAAATGGACTCTATCCATTTGGACAGAGTTCATCTACTCTGTTAACATGGACAAATTTCATAGACATATAGATATTAATTAAAATTAAAATGATAAGATTTATATAATACCAAATAACATATGCAAACTTTAACTATGAAATACTATGATGAAAAACGAATGCCATTGACTACAACAAGAGATAAATCACATATTAAAAATTTCAAATTATAGAAGCAATTTCATAAAAAATTACTTGACACAGGGTAGCATAGCAAGACCAGACCATGAACAAACCCTCCAAGAAAAGACCACAAACACCACCATGATGTGTCCTCCAAGAACAAACCTCCATGCTGAACAAGCCTCCACGACGAACAGTCCATCACGAAGCAACCTCCACAAACATACCTCCACGCCGATAGGAAATTAGTATGTCCACGTCAGGAGGACTGGTGACGAGGACAGGGATGACGGACAACAACAGACAAATCGGATGACGGAAGAAACACGACAAGATGAAGACAAATGACTGCAGGAGAAAACAATGAAAATGGGGCCGGAGCTTTCCTTTTATGAGAAATAATTATTCAGCCAAACAATTATGCAGCCGAATAGTTGTTCGGCTGAACCATTATTCAGCCGAACAAATCTTCGGCTGCATAATTGTTCAGTCGAATAATTGTTCGGCCGAATAATTATTCGGCCAAACAAGTATTAAAACGACTGTAAAGAATGTCGGCCAACTATGCATTCTGTCAAATTAAATGGTTCACCGTTAATGTTATTTGACCGAATAAAGAATTAGTTATTCAGCCGAATAAATAAATTATTCGGCCGAATAAATATAGTTATCCGGCCGAATAATGTTTGCTATGTTGTTTGGACACCCAATTCTCATGAAAGTGTTACCCAACTTCGCGTTTTCACCCTTACCCGAAGACTGAATGCTGGTCCAAGTGTGAAGTGGTCCCTTCCAATGATAAGGTGAACCATCACCTGCTTTTGCAAACCAAATCATTAGTTAATACCTGAATTTATAATGGTAACTGTAACTCTTATAGCTTACAAACTGTGTAAAAATAATTGTTACTTGGAAATGTTGAAAGACTGAGGTCATGAAGAAGGCAGACCGACACCATGAGCAGCGCAACCCTCGAATTCACCTGAGAAGGAGGCAGCTGGGTTCAATTTATTAACTACATTGACAACTGGAGCAAGAACGAGAAATGGTAGTGGCCAAACCATGACTTCAACACTGAAACTATCAACTATGTAATACTACCCTCACGCACAACAAGATTTGTTTACAGAAATCGACTCAAGCATGAGCTGTAAACTTCACAACTCTCACCCTAAGTGACAGCAATCCAAAATGCACAGATAGTGGAGCTAAAGGTGAGCACCTGCGAGCCCTCATGGCCGCAATGAACCCAACAAGGAAGAGACCGAAACCCTCACTGAACAATGAGGAATAGGGTTGCAAGGTAAAGGTTATAAGTCACGTATTGCATGGTGATGATAGTTCCACGTGCCCACAATTCTATCCACTTCACAGTGGGTTCATTTGTATAGTCTCCACTGCAATAATTCGGATCAAATAATTGTTAATTATTTACATCATTGCACATAATGATAATGTATCATATACATAAAATCAATATCGTATTATTTTCCCAATGAAGTCAAGCCTTGATAATGAACGAGGTTTGTGCCATCGTTTAACCTAATGTTTAAACCATGAAATCATCTTTGGTAAGAACCATTTTATTTTATGATTTCGATGCCTTGTTTAATAAAGATCATATGACCTTTCTTAATCCCACTTGTAAGAAAAAATTTAAGAGGATAGTAGAAGCTTGAACAAGATTGTTAATGCCTTTATTGACTTTTTCTTATAATCATGAACTATGATTGTTTAAGCTATAAGAACTAGATTAAAATCAATAAAGTGTTTATAGATATGGTTAAAATTTATACACAAGAATAGCTCCTACTCTTTAAAGTGACCTACAGTACTGGATGTAGGATAGATATCTTACAAATATATGATCTTTGGTCTCCATAATTTTACCAAGCTCTAAGATGAATTGCACCAAGGCTAGGTTGGAACTGGGAGTTTAGGATAGTAATTTAGCTAGTATTTTGTTGCACTACCTTTACATATAAGTAAATAGTAGGGTAATGTGAAGTTGTCACATTATGTTGGTCATGAAGAAAATGGGAATTCAAGTCACAACTTGACGATTTTTATGCAAAGGATACCTTATAAATTACAAGCGATGTTAAGCTGATAAATTTACTATATTGAATCCTAATTGAAACAAAGCTGAAAAGTACATGGTAGGCTTATGTTCTAAAAGACTTAGGTCTATTTCTATAATGATAAGTAGCATTTTAAATAATAAAACAATAGTAGCAATAAACTCTTATGTCAAAGAAAGAGTTATGATACAAAATCATGAGCTCTATTAGGAACTGGAAATAACTTAGAGTAAGGTTAGAAGGAGGTTTTATCTATCTTTTAAAAGAAAAATAGTAGGGCAATGTTAATAACCCTTATGACACAAGGATTAAATAATATCATAATTGTGAATAAAGTAAAAGAAACATTACTTTACCTTGCACGACCTTGAGTCTTCTAAGCAAACTTTTACTCTAGTAGTACTTTTATGTTAAAAGAAGTATATCTGGTTTAACGCCTTAATAAAATTTTACTGGGTCAAAAATTTACCTGTCAAGCCTGTAAAGATCCAGAAATCTAGATACGTTAGCAATCACTAAGTAAGCCCCAGCTAGAAAGTAACTCCTCACCTACTTGACATTCAAACCATCAATACAGCTAAATATTTGAATGTAGATTATTCACATCACAAATTAAAATTAAAACAACATTAATATTTATGTGTTAAAGTTAATGGTTACTTTTAATTATCTATTTCATTTCTTCTATTAGCTTCTAGCAGTTATCTAACTGCAACTGTAAACATTTTATTTTATCCCAAAATTTTAAATTTTTGTGAAAATTTGGGGTTTTAACATTCTCCTTAGGCCTGTATTTTAAATTTGACTGGGTAAACTTTTTATTGTTGGTAGATCTTCCAGATAATTGAATTAGGGAATGATGGATTCGGAGCTGATGAGGCTGGCACAAGAGCAGATGAGCAAGATTTCCCCAGATGATTTCTTAAAGATGCAACGATAGGTGATTTTGGTGACTACATTCTAATTTTTATTTATCATTGGATCAATTTCTCCTTGGACTCTCCTTGGCCCATTGCATTTGGATTTACAGGTTCCATATCTCTAATTACCGTCAACCAAGGCTTGGATTGACTGCAAAAAATCCAGAGTAACTTATGGTCACAAGATAGTAAATGTAACAAGTGATGAAGATTTATAAGAGTGGTGTAAATTAACATTAAATCTTCTGGAGTTACAGTTTTACCTTTTCAACTATTCCATGTTATTGAAGGGGATTGGTATCGATATGGGAACTACTTACAGTTGTGTGGGTGTTTGGCAGCATGAAGAGTAGAAATAATCCCCAATGACCAAGGAAACAAAACGAATCCTTCGTATGTTACTTTTACCGATACATAGCGCCTTATTGGGGACGCCGCAAAGAATCAAGTGGCCATGAATCCCCAGAACATGGTCTTTGATGCCAAGAGATTGATCGATAGGCGCTTCATCGATGCCTCTGTGAAAAGTGACATGAATCTCTGTCCTTTCAGGGTCTTATTCACCCCGGCGATAAGCCCATGATCGAAGTATCATACAAGGGCGACAAGAAGCAATTTTCACCCAAGGATATTTCCTCCATGGTGCTCACCAAGATGAAGGATATTGTCAAGGACTTTCTTGGACAAACTGTGAAGAATGTTGTGGTTACTATTCCTGCCTGTTTCAATGACTTGCAGAGACATGCGACTAAGGATGCTGGTATCATTACTGGAGTGAATGTGTTGAGGATTATCAATGAACCGACTATTGCTGCCATTGCTTATGGGCTTGATAAGAAGTCCACTTTTACTAAAGAAAAGAATGTGCTGATATTTGATTTGGGAGGAGGGACGTTTGATGTTTCGATTATGAAAATTAAAGAGAGAATCTTTGAGGTGAAAGCCACTGCTGGAGATACCCACTTGGGAGGCGAGGATTTTGATAAAAGGATGTTGAATCACTTCATGCAAGAATTTAATAGAAAAAACAAGAAGGACAACGGCGGGAATGCCAGAGCTCTTAGTAGGTATGGGAATTCTTTTTTTTTTTACTCTCTTTCATTTATGGCTCACGTAATTCTTTCTTTCTGTAGTCCTTTTTTCTGTGAACAATTTATTTTCTTTAAATAGTTGATTAACAGTAATCAAAACTAAACATTTGGGCAGGTAGCTCATCCATTTATCCATTTATTAATAGTTCTGATTAATGCCAATAGAAGCAGGTAGTGTTATAGGACATATACCAAGATTTATGCATCTTGCTGGCTAGAGTTTAATGCCATTGAATACTTTCATGTGCATTTAGGTTAATTACATTCCAGTAGCTTCCCTCGCAATAAGATTGAACTGACGATTAGTTGTTGGTAATTTTGTGTTTTATTTCATAATCTACTCAAGCGAACAAGGTATCCAGAGGTCTAAAAGGTTTATCTATCTTTTCTGTTGTTATTTTTGTTTTGATTTTACCTAATCAAACTTGATTGAGATGTTGTTTACTTTTAGTAAAAACTCTACTCAAACAAAGTTGAGACTATAGGGATGGTGAGAGTCTGTGAATATTAAGATGTAAGTGATTGAAAAACATTGCTGAAATTTCTGCTTCCTCTGTTAAAATTTAGAGACTATAGGGATGCTCTTGTTGAACCTACTGGACATACTCATGGCCATGGATATATCCAGGAATAGATACTACATTAGATCCATTTTGAGAGATTAAAGCGAGAAAGACAAGTTCTAGTGGATTCAGGTGACTGCCCTCCAGTTGCATTTGATCGTGTGATCTAAAGTGGACATTTAACTTAGCAATTGTATTAATGATAATCCACCCTTATAAGTAAGCTTGACTCTCTACATTAGTGGGAAGCCAGTGCATAGCTTCACAGGCCATGTGCAAGCATCGCACTTAGTATAAGTCCAAGAGATACCTGGTATTAAAGAATTGATAGAGCTTAAGAGAGCTTGAACGTGAAGTTAGACAAGAATGCTTGGTTCTCCAAATGGCTAGCTTGAGAGAAAGAAATGGCCACCTGCAGTAGGATGGAAAACAAACAATACTAGAAGACAACACATGGTGTCCATGCACACATTTGTCATGTCTATTGGCCTCGTGTTGGTCCTGTCAGGTTTATGCAAATGTATCTTTTGTCATTTCACTTTTATCATTTTCAACCATGTCAAATTCACATTGTTTATCACAATGCCAAACAAGTAAATCCAATGTTCATGAATGTGCGTTGGAAAAAATATTTGATATAGTTGTTTGATATCTCTTTCAGTTAAGTTTGAGCTCAAGCTAAAGTCTTAATTTTATATTTTTGCTTCCATTGTCTTAAACCATTAAATATTCCATTGTCTTAAACCATTAACTGGTTACAATTTACAACATACATTAGCTTAGCCTAGCCCAAGTGGGAATGCCAAGGACATTGCCATCTTGTGGTTTTTTGTTTAAATTAGTCATGTAAATTATGGATAGGAATGAAGCCTTTTGTTTAAATTAGTGATTTAAAAGGAGTCAATTTTTTTATATTGTGAAAATCCTATACATTCTTGAATATTCATGTGGAGATTATCAAATTGTCGAGGAAAGTTACCATGCATTTTAGCGTTTTGAAGATTCCTATATATGCTCGTATCTAATTTCTTTGAAAAAAAAGGTGATGCTAATATGCTTGCTAATAACCTCTATTTTTATTTCATTTTAAGAAAAAACAAACATAGATATGATTTTAAATGATGATTCAAATTGAAGTTAATTCTTTTATTAAAAATACAAGTCGTGTGTGTTTATCACATTAATAAAATTAGTTGTCAAACAAATCGAAGTTATCTCATGAAGCTTTGATGGTCCAATTTTAAATTTTAAATTATTATTATTTAACTTCATACAACTTCTCATGAAGCTTTGATGGTCCAATTTTAACTTTTAAATTATTATTATTTAACTTCATACAACTGCTTCAACCAGTTTTTCAATTGCAAAAAAAATTTCGTGATAACTAGTTACAAATTTAATGGCAATGTCGGGAACATTTACACCACGTGGATCTTGTATTAACCTCATAATCCATCCCAAAACATTAGGTTTCCCATAGATTTGAAATTACAAGAGGAGGATGCCATTTAACATAGGAATTCTAGCTTGAGTGGGCCCCATAGTCTCCATGTGTCTCCATTCTCCATAGCCATTTCAATTTTCTCTTGTATTTATTTAATAAGATACATTATTAAATATTTATCCTCTTCTAATGTCTAAACATCATTTATTATCCCCCTTATTCCAAGTCTCAAAGCTTCCACCCCCAACCTAGGAAACTAGTGATTTTCCTCCTTGGCAATTAGCTGACTTTTAGAATCCATTTGACAACTTTCATGAATACGGAGAATGTGATTTGGCCATTGTGAACCAATTCAAAATTTGGGACATTACAAATCCTACCTTCCCAATATTTCTTGTCCTTAAGCAATTTCAAACATGGTTGTTGAAGAACCTGCTTTCTGTATGATTCTTTGAAGTTGCCACTGAGCTACCCACCTTGGGTCTTTGAGATTCCATGAATATTTCAAAGAGGAACCACCATGCTTGATGCTGCACTACTCTAATTAAAATCAACTTATTAAGTGGGGAATCCATCTCCCATACTGCTTGTTTCCAAAATAATTTGAAATCAACGAGACTAAAAAAAATCCCAGGGTCCCATTGCTTGCATTGCACTCCAACAATTAAGAGTGCTCTCTAACCCATACCATTTGGAAAGAGAATTCCTAGATCTATTTTTATTGTATGCATTCTTCCAAACATCATGAGTGCATAATATGTATCATTAAATTATATAACAACATAATAAGAATGTACATCAAGGAGGTGCCTCACCAAGAAATCATGAAAGTGCTTATACCTCCCAGTGAGTAGACTACCATTTTACAAGTACATACATTCTTCAAGTGACCAATAAAATCTGCTCCAATGACATAGGTGAGTGTCCCATGTCCTATAATGCTTCTCCAAAAGGAAGTGATATGCATCAAAATATTTAGCTATGTATTCTTTCATCCAAGAAGTGAATGAAGAATCTCCACTCAAATTTGAACCAAATAGTGAGCAATAGAAACAAGGAGACTTCAAATGACTCAAAGAATTATTACCCATACATCCATGAATGAGTGAATCATAAATATATAACAATTTATGTGGCTGGTAACAAAAATTTTCTCCTATCATAAGTCTATTCACCCTAGTGTTGGATGAAGTTCCTCCAACATCAAATGAACAAGTGTTGAGCAATAAAAACCATGAGTCTTCAAGTGACTCAAATGCATATCATAGGTGCATCCATGTAGATTTTCATCATCATAAAGTAACAAAGGATGCTGCTTCAAATGTGAATAAGAGTGTTCTCCAACCATGTCATATGATAAAAAGTAAATATAGTAGTTTCATAATCCTCATGTGGCACCATCAAAAAGAACCCTTTCACCCATACTTCATTGAGACTAATGCTGAAAAACATGGAATTGTAGGATGTAGGAGAATGAACTAAATCACCCAAATGATCAAAAAGTTCAGAATTTTCATCATGGTAAGGATCCATATGGGTAGTATCAAGCAACTCCTTGAAAAGTGTGAAACCTTTGTCATAGATTGGTTCCAATGTAGAGGAATCGTGCTCTTCTTTATGTTGATGTAATTATAAATTCGGAATGTATTCACTTGTATTTCTTATCTATTGTAACCTGATGTTTATTCTAGGATGTTATCATGATATGTCATACCCCGATGTTCTGATCAGGAGAATCAATAATGTAATCAAGTCATGTCAAGTCATTGTGGGTAACCCTCCGATTGTCTAAGGGTTAAATTCCCCGCAGTTCCGGGGCACTAGGGTTATTAGACTCTCCTAGTAGAGGTCAGCCCTAGTAGGGTTTTATTCATGCCGAGATTAGTATAAATAGAGAGCTGGACTCTCTATTTAGTACACATCACATACACACTCAAGTGTACTGCATAGTTAAGGAAGGAGAAGACATTGGGGCTAGATAAGAAGAATATTACTGTTGTCGGGAGATCACTTACTGTTTTGGGTTTTACTTTGGTGCTGATTGTATATTTGAGGAAGTTGTGGGGTTTTCTCCATTTATGGTTTCCCCAAGGAAAACACTATGTTCATTGTCTCCTATGTTTTGATTGTTGTGCTTGTTATTCTCTCAGTTAAAGATCCTGATGTTATGCTAGCTTAATGTTAAAAATCTAACATGGTATCGGAGTTAACCTGAGAATAAGACACTGTGCAGCTACGGGAACTAGGGATTCCTACTTTGTGGATCTCTCTCGACATATTTTCAGCAAAAGAAGGTTGGAATAACTCTCCTCCCTAGGGTGCATCTTTCTGTCGAAGCAGAA
Source organism: Pseudotsuga menziesii (assembly GCA_001517045.1). Lineage (NCBI taxonomy): Eukaryota > Viridiplantae > Streptophyta > Pinopsida > Pinales > Pinaceae > Pseudotsuga > Pseudotsuga menziesii. Next base: position 67,881 of record LPNX010728012.1, read on the forward strand.
TCCAATTTTGAGGTTTTTCAGTTTTGGACCCAATGCTGCTGCCGGAAATTAGGGTTTTTCATAGAAGAGGAATTTTTCAATGAGCCTGGGCCTGTATTGATCTCCTCCCCAAAATCGAAGTTAGAAAATAAATTTCAAGGCATTTGGATGGACAGAACTCCAGAAAAGCAAAACCCTAATTTGCTCCTGATCTAGTACTGCGGGATTTCAGCTCCAAATCCAAATCCAACATCTTGACCTGGTAAGATATAATTCTTTTGTATTTCCATTTGAGATTCTCAATTAAATATGTCTCATCATACCAAGCTTGATGAAAAGCTTCAGGGAGCTGATAACTTCCGAGCTTGGAAGTATAAGATCTCCCTGGTCCTGGAAGAGAATGAGTTGGACTCCTACATCCATGAGGAGATTCCAATTCCAGAGGGAGATGAGGCAAAGGCCTTACATAAGAAGAATTTGGTTATGGCAAAGAGGATCATTGCTGATTCTATCAAGGATCACCTTATCCCACAAGTGTCCTCTCTCAAGACACCTAAAGCTATGTTTGATGCCCTAACCAAATTGTTTGAAGGAAAGAACATAAACCGAAAGATGACTTTGAGAAACCAACTAAAGAATGCGAAGATTCAGAATGTAGAAACAATCCAGTCTTACTTCACAAGAGTTTCTCAGATCAAGGAATAACTAGAAGCAGTAGATGAAGAAGTGGAAAATGCAAATATTTTGATGACTACCTTGAATGGCCTCCCTAGGTCATGGGATTCATTCATCCAAGGAATCTATGCAAGAAAGAAGTTAGTTAAGTTCAGCAGACTATGGGAAGAATGCTCTCAATAAGAAGCTTGGATAGCAGCCCGAGAAGAGAATATGGGAAGTGAAGATCAAGCCGTCACAGTTCACTCCAAGAAGGGAAAAAGAAATCCTCATTACTCCAAAGGTAAGAACTCTTATCATAAAGATAACAATAGAAAAAACCTATCTAGATTGAGATGTTATACATGTGATGAAAAGGGACACTTTGAAAAATATTGTCCTAAGAACAAGGTTCACTCTCATAAGAAGAAGGGAAACAAAAGAAGACATCATGCTCATGCTACAGAGGACGACGAACCATCAAAGAAGAGAACCAAATATGAAAGTGAAGATTCTTCAAGCGAGGATGAATATGTTTTTAGCTCAGCTGTCACAGGTAACATTAGTCATGGAAGTGATGGTTGGATTATAGACAGTGGGGTTTCCAAACATATGAATGGATTCAAAGAATCCTTTGTGAGACTGTCAGAACATGAATCACCTCACAAGGTGAAGCTAGGAGATGACTACCAATATCCAATAAAAGGTAGTGGGGAATCCTCCTATAAACTAGACTCTAGTAAGTCTCTAACAATGAAGGAAGTATTGTTTGTACTAGGACTCAAGAAGAACCTTCTCTCCATATAAGCATTGGATGCAAAAGGAATGAGGGTTGCAATCATAGATGGTCAAGTCATCATCTGGCCTAGAGGAAAGACTATCGATGACGCGGTAGTGATTGGAGAACAAGAAGGAGGATTGTACAAATTGAAGGGCCATCTAGAACAAGCAATGGTCCATGATACAGTTGAGCTAAGTGAACTTTGGCATAGAAGGCTTGCACATGTGCATTACAGAGCACTACCTATTGCAAGCAAAGCTGTTGAAGGTCTTCCATAAATCCAAGCAAAACATGATGGGGTCTGCAAAGGATGTGCAAAAGGGAAGAATACAAAGAAGACATTTCCAAGTAGTGAAAGCAAAGCAAAAGGAATCTTGGAAATCATCCACTCCGATGTATGCGGTCCTATTTCATCAAACTCACTAAGAGGATATGCATATTATGTTTCTTTTATTGATGATTTTTCTAGGAAGACATGGGTTTACTTCATGAAGAACAAAGATGAAGTATTCAACAAGTTCAAGGAATTCAAAGCCTTGATCGAGAACCATACTGAAAAGAAGATCAATATTTTTCGATCAGACAATGGTGGAGAATTCACTTCAAATGAATTCAAGAGGCTATGCAAAGACTCAGGGATTAAGAGGGAGTTGTCCACTCCTTATAATCCACAATAGAATGGGGTTGCAGAAAGGAAGAATAGAACTATCATGGAAGCTGCAAGAGCAATGCTTCATGATCAAGATCTTCCTATGCATCTTTGGGTGGAAGCTTCCAGAACAACAGTGTATGTACAGAACCGTACTCCACATAGAGTACTCGAGAACAAGACTCCTGAAGAAGTATTCTCTGGCAAGAAACCAGAAGTCAGCCATCTCAGAATATTAGGCTGTCCAATGTACATACACATTCCAAAAGAGAAGAGAACAAAGTTAGATCCTTCAAGAAAAAAGGGTATATTTGTGGGTTACTCTGAAAGCTCGAAGGCTTACAAAATATATTTCCCAGGATACAAGAAGACTGACATCAGTAGGGATGTGACCTTTGATGAAGACACATCTTACAACAAATCAAGAAAGAGACCTACTGAAGAATCCGAAGAAGCAGAAGCACCCATAATTCATGATACAACCATGAATGAAGAAACTCAAGAAGAAGATCGAGATTTCGAAGAACCACAAAGACCTATAGATCCACCTCTAGAAAAGAATCCTCATAAGAGGAAACCTGCTTAGGTACGTGAAATTATCCAAGGTGCGGAAAGATATGGGGCTCCAGAAGAGAATCACAGAGAAAGAAAGAGGACTAGATCCTACTCTGGGTATGTAGCTTTACTATGTGATTTCATTGATAAAGAAACTTCCAGTTATGAAGAAGCAGCAGAATGGAAAGAATGGAAGGAAGCTATGATTGAAGAGTACCAATCGATCATGAAGAATGATGTTTGGGATATTGTTCCAAGACCAGAATGGAAGTCAGTTGTAACTTCCAAATGGATCTACAAGATCAAACATACTGCATACGGTAGCATTGAAAAATATAAAGCAAGATTTGTGGCTCGGGGTTTCTCTCAAAAAGAAGGAATAGACTATGAAGAAACCTTTGCACTTGTAGCCAGATACACTTTCATCAGATCAGTACTTTCTCTAGCTGCAGTGATGAAATGGAAAATACACCAAATGGATGTCAAGACTTCTTTCTTGAATGGTGTAGTAGAAGAGGAGGTGTATGTAGAGCATCCACTCGGTTTTGAGACACATGATAGGGAGTATCATGTGTGTAGACTGAAGAAAGCCCTGTATGGTTTGAAACAGGCACCCAAGACCTGGTATGGCAGAATTGATAGCTTTCTATCCAGTTTGGGCTTTACCAAGAGTAAATCATATTCCAACCTTTACTACAAGGTTGAATATGGAAACCCAGTGATGCTTCTACTATATGTAGATGATTTGTTTGTGACAGGTATGGATGGGTTGATTACCGATACAAAGAGAAATCTTGCTGCCGAGTTCGAGATGAAGGACTTGGGTATGATGCACTATTTCCTAGGTATGGAGGTGTGGTAGAGTACATATGGAATCTTCCTTAGACAAGGGAAGTATGTAGTAGAGATCCTGAAGAGGTTTGGGATGATGGACTACAAGGCTATGGCCACTCTTATGGCATCGAACCTGAAGCTATTGAGCAATGCTTCATCAGATTCGGTTGATGGTACGATGTATCATCAGATGATTGGGTCCTTGATGTACCTGATGAACACAAGACCAAACATTTGCTTTGCTGTCAACACCTTGATCCAGTTCTTGACAGATCCAAGAAATGTTCACTTGATTGCTGCAAAGCATATTCTGAGGTACCTGAGGGGTACAGTTGATTATGGGCTCAAGTATGATGTGAATCAAAAGATTAACCTGGAAGGTTATGTTGATTCAGATTGGGCAGGTAGTGCCATTGATAGGAAGAGCACTTCAGGGTGTTGCTTCAGTATGGGATCAGGTGTGATCTCTTGGTTTAGTAGGAAACAATCCTGTGTGGCACTAAGTACAGCTGAAGTAGAGTATGTTGCAGCTTGTTCAGCTAGTTGTGAGGTAGTATGGCTACGGAAGCTACTGTTTGATTTTGATCTCTAGTTGGATGCTACTTGCATACATTGTGACAACCAGAGTTGCATGAAGTTGTCAGAGAATGCAGTGTTCCATGACAAGTCGAAGCATATTGAGATCAAGTATCACTATATCAGGGATATGGTGCAGAGGGGAGTAGTGAAGCTCCAATATGTTGTGACGGACGATCAGATAGCTAATGTGTTGACAAAGCCATTGGCTAGGGTGAAGTTTGAGTACTTCAGGGTGAAGCTTGGTGTTCTCCAGATTGAGGTTCCCTCCAAAGGGAAGTGATGAGTCCATGAGCCATTCTGTCATGGTGAGAGGATTGGTTCCTTCCAAGTCAGATACGAGTGCTGAGCCATTTTGATATGACTGTAGGATTGGTTCCTACATGATCAGATATAAGAGCTATTGCCATTCTTTGAATGGAGCTGCCTGGTGAGGTACCAGGAAAAATCAGTCTAGGACTGAGGGCCGTTATGATATGACTGTGAGATGTGCTCTTACATGATTAGATATGAGTGGATGGCCATTCTGATGTGATATAGGGAGGTGTTTCCACTTGATCAGATGTAAGGGATGATCCATTCTGTCATGGCTAAAGGATTAGGTTCCTTCCATGTCATATGTGAGTGCTGGCCATTCTGACTTGGTGTCAGATATAAGGGCTAGTGCCATTCTTTGAATGAAGCTACCTGGTGAAGTACCAGGAATCCTCAGTCTAGGACCGAGAGCCATTCTGATGTGACTGATGGATGTGTTCCCACATGATCATATGTAAGTGCAGTGCCTTTCCATAGATGATAGTAGTTGGGTTCCTATCATGCTGGTGGATGTGAGTGCTGTTCCTTTTCACAGATGATAGTAGTTGGGTTCCTATCATGCTAGTGATTGTAAGTGTTGTGCCTTTCCATAGATGGTAGTAGGTGTGTACTACCATGCTGGTGGATGTGAGTATTGTGCCTTTCCATAGATGATAGTAGTTATGTCCTATCATGCTGGTGGTTGTAAGTGCTGAGCCTTTTCACAGATGATAGTAGTTGGGTTCCTATCATGCTGGTGAATGTGAGTGCTGGGCCTTTCTGATATGATTATAGGATTGGTTCCCACATGATTAGATGTGAGTTTTGGGCATGCCTTTCTGACGAGTAGGTTAGATGTAAGTGCTGGGTGGGCCATTCTGACTTAGTGTCAGATATAAGCACTGAAGAAAGACCTACATGGAGGCTAGGCCTACAACCAGCATGAAAAAGGGTTGGCTCTGTAGAACTTCCTGTGACAAGAAGAATCATGAGATAGCACCCGTGATGATCTAGTGATGATGATCCAGTAGTGATGATCCAGATCCAGTGATGATGACTAGTGATGATCCAGATCGAGTGATGATCTAGATCCAGAGACGAAGATGACTTGAAGACAAAGAAGACTTGAAGACAAAGATGAATTGAAGATGAAGATGACGAGAATACCCAGAGAAGAAGACCAGTGGTGAAAATTGTGTCGAGAGAATACCCTCCTAGTTAAGAGGGAGTATTGATGTAATTATAACTTCGAAATGTATTCACTTGTATTTCTTATCTATTGTAACCCGATGTTTATTCTGGGATGTTATCATGATATGTCATACCCTGATGTTCCGATCGGGAGAATCAATAATGTAATCAAATCATGTCAAGTCATTGTGGGTAACCCTTCGATTGTCTAAGGGTTAAAGTCCTCACAGTTCTGGGGCACTAGGGTTATTAGAATCTCCTAGTAGAGGTTGGCCCTAGTAGGGTTTTAGTCATGTCAGGATTAGTATAAATAGAGAGCTAGACTCTCTATTTAGTACACAACACATACACACTCAAGTGTAGCACATAGTTGAGGAAGGAGAAGACATTGGGGCTAGATAAGAAGAAGATTATTGCTGTCAAGAGATCACTTACTGTTTTGGGTTTTACTTTGGTGCTGATTCTATCTATGAGGAAGTTGTAGGGTTTTCTCCATTTATGGTTTCCTTGAGGAAAACACTGTGTTCATTGTCTCATATGTTTTGATTACTGTGCTTGTTGTTCTCTCAGTTAAAGATCCTAATGTTATGCTAGCTTAATGTTAAAAATATAACACTTTAAAAATTGCATAACCTTTATCAAGAGACAATTCAAGTTCCTCTTCCACCACATCAAGTGTTTGGATCTCTTCAAGTTCATCTTCAAACACATCAAGTACATTCAAATTTCATGTCATGAGAATCCTCCAAACAATCTGCCATTTGACAATCTGAAACATAGGAGGAAAAAAAAGTGTCTTGCAAATTTTCAAGAAGTTGCTCATTTTGAATTGTGAGCTAATGAATAACTTCATTATTCTTCAAGTAGGATTCATGTAACCATTCACTAAGCTCAATGACATTTTTTCTATCAAAAATCAAATACATGAAATTACTTTTGATGTTGCACATTTATCTTTGAATCTTCTCCATGTCTTCAAGGAAGTATGTTTCCTCCAAGGAAGTAGCTCTCCAACAAGAATTTGATACCAATGCTTGAGTGTCATGGAGTATGCTAAGGGCCTCTTTTATATTCTTTTCATTCATATTTAAGGACCGTTCAATAAAATGAGGCTCTTGCAAATGAACCTCCTCATATTCTTCCTTCTTTCTTGGACCAACTTCATGAAGCTCAAGTGGTGATGGGGAAGTTGATCTTCTTTCTTATTCAACTACTACAAGGTATTCATTTTCATGTTTAATGGAATTTTGGATTGCAGAAACAATTTCAAAAGCTATCTCTATGTCACCAACATAGATGTGTGAGCACCCATGAGTAGGTACTCCTTCATAGTTCAAGCATCCATCATTAGATTCTCTTTGTTTCATTTAAAAGGTAGCATGTGTCTCAAAATTATATTCAGTATTTTCAATAAAAACTTCTTCATACTTATGTGATATCTCTTCATATTTTTCAGAGTCACTAAGGAGTGAATTTATTTCCTCTTCATGTACTACTCCTTCTACTTCACCTATTTCAGAACTAGGTGGTTCATGGGTCTCCTCCTTTTGCTCCTTCAAGCAAACTGATGCATTTTTCCCCTTGGTTTTCTTAAAATCAATATATTTTTCCCAACTTTGGATAGACAAAAATTTGAATCCTTTAATAATATTCTTGTTCATGTCTTCAAGGATAGGTTCCATGCTTTTTATTATCTCCTCACCATCATATGAGGTTCTCTTTTCATGCCTAGTCATAGTTTCCAAAAAAATGCCTTCTTCTCCTACTTTTTTTTCCTCTTCAACAAAAGCATTTTTGGGTTTCAATATATAATGGTGGTCCTTGAATTATTGTACTCATAAATATCATACCAAATAAGGTGTAAAGATCATGCTCTGATACCATTGTAATGTCCCCTTTTCGGAATTTTATTAAAATGCCCAATTTTCCAATTTTTTCACACTGTTTGGCTCTTGACTAGTTTTAGTGTCTTGGTCTCCAAATCAGCCCAATAGCTCCAAAATAATCAAAGAAGGTGTATGAATTATATAATAACTTAATTATTATTTTCATGGATGTATTAATCTCCTCTAGTAAGTTCTGCAAGTCTATATCAAATTCTGAATAAGAGAGATGAATTTACTAGCAATTTTGGGGCTCAAATCCCTCCCGGGTAATTGCCGGAATGGCTTCCCAAATGTACATAAAATCAATAAAATTCTCATATTTAATCAGGGTATGGTTAGAATACATTATCAGAGACTCATATGAAAAACCAATCTAACTCCCATGGCTGTTATCACTTCCTTCAATCAGATATAAAAAAAACTAGTTTTGGACCCTTGGGGAAATGAGACATAGTTTGCCCCAAATGCTATAAAATTAGACCCAATGGCAAAAAATTATCAGTTACAGACCATAAAACCCATAATATACTTTAATTACATTTCATTAATTCATAAATCATCAATGGTGCACATGTATATTCGATTCCATCAAGATTGCAAGAGTTTACAACAAGGTATTGGGGAAATGGCACTATTTCTTCAATATTGGAGAATAATACATGAGATATATTGGATTTTAGACCTGAGATATTTATTAACTTAAATAATATATAATTTACATCATAATACAAAATACTGGAGCAATATAAGATCCCTCAAAGAGATGAATAGCTCACCAAGTGCGCCTCACTCCATAAAGCTGAAATATGGTGAGAAAACTTGAGATGAATGGAAGAACAAGATGATATTGAGATTTACATGAAATTAATGTAGATTTAAAATGCAAATAAGACTCCATTAAATATCCATTAAATATCTGAGTGGCCTTTCCAAACACCAACTAGGATGGGAATCTTTCACCCTCAAAATTAGCTTAAGCAAGAAAACTAGTCATCCACTAGCTCTCACAATTCACAAATGAGAAAAAGATTCTTCTCATGGATAATACCTGTATTTTATAAACATTATTAGTCTTCTAAGGTTTAAAACCCATCCATAAACCAAATCCAAGTCGAATTGGTGTGGCTGCTCATGCAATGCCATGTGGCCTCTCTCTTCACCTTCCCTCTTCTCCCAAATTTGAGTAGGAGCCTCTTGGCCTTCTCCAACTACCAAATTCGACCACTAAGATAATATTTTCAGTCCTGACATATCTGTATGCCAGTATTTCAGCCTTCATATCTGACTTGTGTCATAACTTTCTTATAATATCCATCATTAGTGTCATAGATGTAAGGGGAATCTAGCCAAGTGTCCATGAAACTCCCATTTGGCTCTTCCTCTCCCATGTAAGTTAAAATTCATCCCAAATTAGACCTATCAAGTATATGGAAAATTATATTAACCTAATAATCCATCCCAAAACATTAGGATTCCAAAGGATTCGAAATTACAAAAGGAGGATGGCATTTAACATAGGAATTCTAACTTGAGTGGGCCCCATAGTCTCCATGTGTCTCCACTCTCCATAGCCATTTCAATTTTCTATTGTATTTATTTAATAAGCTACATAATTAAATATGTATCCTATTCTAATGTCTAAACATCATTTAGTATCCCCCTTATTCCAAATCTCAAAGCTTCCACCCCCAACCTAGGAAACTAGTGATTTTATTTTCCTCATTGGAAATTATTTGACTTTTAGCATCCATTTGACAACTTTCATGAATATGGAGAATGTGAGTTGGCAATTGTGACCCAATGCAAAATTTGGGACAGTACAGGGAGACCATCAATGATGGTTTGGAGAATATCATCTTGATCTGTCACTACACCAATACTAATAATTTGATCTCATACCTGTGGGATATTGGTGAATAATGATGTCACAGTCTCATCCTTCTCCATCTTTAGGTTCGACTAAAGCTTATTATTCAAATCCCTCTTTTGACTCAGGGCCTTCTTCTCATAAATATTCGTGAGTGTATCAAAACACTCTTTTGTGGTGTTCAACGGAATGATCACATACATGAGATTGTCCTTAAATGAATCATAGATGAGTCTCTTGGCCTTTGCTTAATTATTTTTGAAGTTGAATCACCCTGCATTAGTGGTAGGATCCTCTACCACAAAGGATACATGGGTATCCAAAACATGTTCTTCAATAATGTTTAATATCCTCTCATTCCATTTGTTGAAGTTGGAAGTACCCTCAAGGCAGTCTTCTAGTCGGACGAAGATCAATGTCATGGCTCTCAAAATTTTCTCAAATCTTAGGATCTATGTATGATTCTAGTTGCTCACAAAAACTTAGCTCCCCCATGCCCTAAGCTCTGATACCACGTCGATGTTTGAGTAAAAATGAAGGTATATGAACTTTAAAACTTTTTCTCAATGATATGCTAAACATTGGAATCAAGATAGAATTCAATAACACAAATAATTTATCGACAACAAAATATGTGCCCTAGGAAAATACTCATAATAGAGAGGATAGAAAACCCCAACAATTCTTCAAAGTATAATAAATAGATTGTAGAAAATTACTCTTACAACATAAGCAAATTGCTCGATAAGAGAGAATACAGAGAAATAGAGAATAGAGATCATCTGTATCAAGTGTAATGAACTTTCCATATGCTCGATACATTAATAACAAGCCAAAATCACTTCCATGCAAACTAGGGTGAATGGTTACATGCCATTTATGCACCCATGCATTACACTTAAAATTTCCTTCTTGGAATAATCAATACATGCATTGAAATCTTTATCATGCACAACTAATGCACCTACCTTCAATCATGGACATTTAACTAATAGTTAATTGTCATTGGAGTGAACTCAATCTCTAACTAGATATTGATCACTTAGTTAATAGTGTAACTTAAGTGTCATAGTGCTTCAACTTGAGTGTCGTCAATGCAAAACACTTTATTTACTATTATTAACTTTGCATGGATCACTATAAGTTACTTGATTACTTAACCTAATCCATACATTAATATTTTAGTTGATACATTGACCGAGGCAATGATTGAAGCATTCATATTTAACTAAAGATTTCTAATTGCAACTTTATAACTTGAGTTCATCCATTCTTCTATAGGGGCAATTCAAATTCTCTTTTTCTCATTATCTCTTGATTGCTTATCTCTTTATATTTACCACTTGGTCCGTGTGTTAATATTAATCATCTATCATATCATATTATACTCAGAAGAATTGTCATATGCTATGATCATATTATATTACTTTTGGACCATATAGTCATATGGTAATGTAATTCACTCTATAGGTGATCAATCTCTAGATGCGACTCAATAGATTTATCCATATCGAATGACCATGGTTAGTAATATATCACATAAAATTTTGTGCTTCAACATGCAAATCACTTCACCTCTATAACTGGAGGCCTACCTCTATGAGTATCCATTCTCAAAATGACCCACGAGGATTATTGAATTAATATTAACCACGAGATTTCAGTCTTGATATTAACCACACGACTTTACAATACAACATCACCACCTCAATCATATTAGGATACTTAGGACTTGATATTACCCACAAGTCCAACGAATGACTGCTGATGTTGTATATGTAAGAAATCACACATGTTCTAGACACTACTTGAAATATGGATAGATTGAAGAAATCCTTACCTTATGATTAAAAGACAACAATAAAAGGTAGGAAATTTGCTTAGTGGGTGTACCGATTGAGTGCCAATATTGAAGGTATACGACTGATCCTTAAAGGATTCCATGATACTATCCAAACCTATGAAAAAGAGGATATAAAAACAATAGGGAATAATCATGCACGTGTCATCACCTAGCTACCTGTTGACCCTACAAAACCATGTTTTTTCATCCTATAAAAAAGGAAATAAATTAGATTGAAAAAATCAATCAAACCGGGCCCTTAAAGCAACAAATGAATAATCTTTTAGGGGTTTATTTTAAGGTTGTTAGGACATGGAGAAAACATCCATTTACTATACTTTATCTCCCTATAAAAATTGGCCACCTATAACCTCAAAATACAAAAGCGAGAAGGAAGATAATTGGTGTTAAACAAGTAGATCTAAGCATGAAAGGCTAACCACAATACATGCATGCAAAATATTGATATTTAAATTATCTATCTCAAGTTATTTTATGGTTTTTACAAATAGATCTAAGCATGCAAATCAATCTACTTAGTATTTTTGTGATTTAACCTATATTCCTTGAATAAAATAAGAAATATAATTTTTTTTTAAAATAATAGATGAGTTGAAAAGAGAGAGGAATAAAGGGTGTCAAGAAATGAGAATTGGAGTCAATAATCATCGAACTCTAAGGGCCTTGCTTTGGATGTATCTGAGAGAGGAGAGTTTCTCAAGGTTTTCTTTGATCTTCTTGAAACCTTGAGATAAACCTTCTCTGATACCATATGATCCATAAACCTCGATGGTGTAGTCTACATGAAAGGTGTTAATATAGAAATATCCATAACAATTATAACACTAAAACTAACTACATTTCAATCATACTAACAATAGGATATATTATGGATCCTAATCAATAGGGTATTAATACCCCTTCACTAACCAAATCAAAATCCAAGAATTAGAAAAAAAATTGTACACATTACCTCATAAATGAACGCTCATGCAATAAATTGTAGCACAAAATGATGAGTTGAGACCGATATGACCTCCAAAGTCTTTCTTCATTCCAATTTTCTTCCAAAAGAAGTATAACAACAATGCTATGAGTATCAACCCAAAAAATAATGAAAGGGGTATGATTTATTTTATAGAAAAAATGGAGAGAACGCACCCCCCTTAAGTATCTCATGCATGCAAGAGGGAGTGTGCCACCTTTAGGGAATGACTAGAGCTCACTAGGCCCTTATGCATTACCTCTAGAAGAATTAATGGCATCTATGGCGTAGACTAATACCAAGTAGGACTTCGTGCACCACCTCTAGAATAAATTTGTGATTGAGTAGGCCTTCATACGCCACCTCTAGGGTGAACTTAGACTGAGTTGACACTCATGCACCAACTCTAGAGTGAAATGTGAAGAGATGAGGAGTGAACTAAACTCGATTGAATTGACATGTAATTTTGTTGCAATTAATTGGAGCTCTAGGAGAGTGCACTCTTAAAAGGAATATTCATTTTTCTTTAAATTAAGGAAAATGTCTCAATACACCTCAATTTATAGAAAAAATTCCCAAAAAGGGCGTGCATGTCCTTTGATCCAAATTGGATCCTCATTAAAACAAACCCTCTTCTATAGTAATTTGTTTTACATTAATTGTTTGACAAATGAGAAAAGTCCATTTTTTTTCTAGGAAGTGGAAGTGAAGCATTGTGATGGTTCAACTTCCAATGCTAGTCCAATAAAAATTGAAGGGTGTGGGAGAGAAGGACACCCAGTTTATGGGTTAAGAGATGAGGAAAAAGGAAGATAAAGCAGAAGACTTGAAGAGAAGCAACTGCTTGAAGGACGAATGGGTTGGGAGCTTTTCCACAAAGAAGAAGGTTGTCTCTAAGCCATGGAAGTCTGTAATTTCTATTTGTGAGTAACACTACATAGGTTCTTGTGTATATCTCATTATTGTAATATATTTCCAAGTACTTAAAATCCCCATGAATCCTGGTTTTCCATTTGGGTTTCCAAGGTAATATATATATATATATATATATGTTTATTGTGAATCTAAATTCTTTATCATTATTTTAATCCATTTTTTTGTTATTAAATTGATGGTATTTCCAGCCACATACTACAAAGTTTCCTCCACGTGGACAAATAATAAGAGAACATTAAATTATTTTATGCATAGATCTATGTTAATGAGACTATTAAGCTATGATCCTATTGTTTATGGATCATATGGTATCAAAGAAGGTTCCCGAGATAGCTTGAGAAGACTTGTATAGTGAGAACCCCTTGCAGGTATCAAAACTGTGAAGATAATTTGCTACTAGACCTACAAAGGAGTAGTAAAATAAACATCGGTAGAAGTTCTCATGAGGAAAAGGAGGACCCTAAAGTCAAGTTGGCTTAGTTGGAGCAAAGAATTACCACGTTCACAATGTTGGTCATGTGGTTGGTGGGAAAGGATAGGAAAGCAACCTCAACAGATAGTGAGCATGAAGAGTACAAGGTGGATCGAGAAAGAGATGAAGGAAAGTATCCCAAAGGATTGAGTGAAATACAAATTTTTTCTTCATGTTCCATTGTCCTTTTTAAAGTCAAAACAAAACTTAAATACCCATGTATGATGGACAAGTTAACATTGAAGTCTTGAGTAGTCGGTTGAAGCAATCATAAGTTTACTTTATCCTTTATCAAATCCAAGAAGCACAACAAATTTCTTTTTCTTGTTTAAAGATGACCAAACATGCTCTGTTGTTGTGGGAGAGATATGTGGATGCATTGAGGATAGGAAAGAATTCCATGGTTAAGAAATGGGAAGAATTCAAGGCACTATTGAAATCACAATTCTATCCCATTGATTATGAGGAAGAGTGGCCCATGAAATGGAAATACATTCAACAAGAACATGGATAAGGAGTGCAATAGTATACTTTTGGATTCCAAAAGAAAGCCATTAGGATGGGAATTTCTTTAGAATATCCAAAGAGTGGTGGTGAAGTACCTTGGAGGACTATTTGTCCATATCAGAAGGTTGTTGCAACTTCTTAGTGTGAAAAGCATAAATGAGGAAAGTAGGAAGGATCTCTATATTGAGTTGGATTCCAAGAAAGGACAACAACACTGAGTCCAAGAATAAATCAACAAGAGAAATGATAACAAGTTTTCATTCACAGTAAAAAAAACGGATCCTCATAGGCATTGTAGAAATTTCCATGTGGATGGGAACACATATGAGAAGTGCTAGAAACTTCATTTCGAATTGAATTCAAAGTGGCATAAGCCCAAGAGGAAGACAAAGAAAACTATTGAGCCAAAGGAATACGTTGTATCAAGAACCTATCATATGGATGAAGCCATAGCTTGCACCACATTGCAACAACCAAATGTTAGTGGAGACGAACATGCACTATTCCAAATCAAAGTTCAAGTGAAGAACCAAAAGGTAAATTATCTCTTTGATATTGGTTCTCAATGTAACCTTATTTTTGAAACATTAGTTGACAAACTTTGGTTGGAAAATTATGTTCTAATACATCCAATTTTTCTAGCATGGTTATAAGGGAAATATGTTATGAGAGTCACTCATAGATGTAAAACCAAGTTTTCCATTAATGCTAGCTATGTTGATGAGGTAAAATGTGAAGTTGTTCCATTGTATGCATGCAAAGTTGTGTTTAGAAGCCCATACCTGTGGGATAAGGATGTTACCTTTTATAGGAGAGAAAAAAAATATCTCTTGGTAAAGGGTGATAAATCCTACCATTGTCAAATCACATAAAGGGAGAGAGAGAGTATTTCCTCTACTAGAAAAGTAGGGGCAAGAATGCAAGCAACAAGCAAAGTTTTGTAGTGATGGAGTGGTGGATAAAGAGAAGCAAGTGGAGGCCATGTTCTTCCATATCCTACATGGTCCATCTTTTGGGGGCCAAAATCTTGTTAATGGAGAGGTGTGATCTGAATTAGATCCTCATTAAAAAAAACCCTCTCTTGTAATAATTTGTTCAACATCCCTGGATGCAGGTGACATTGAAGAATCCCATCGACATGCCATGCCTCAGTTCATGCACCCCCCGTGTGGCAATCAACATGCGTTCATCACGTCCATCAACTTCGCCAGCCCGCCCTCTCGAATTTCTTCTCATGTGGGGGAATATAAGAAGGTCATTTTTGTGCCTGCGATGTAGGGTGGAGACGCCTTATCCTCCTCCTAAGATTTCATGGTGATGCATAGGTATTCAATACGAGTTGGTATAGGGTCTGGTCAGGTGGGGGATATCTTCGCCATGGATAATTTCTTCACTGTCTTTGCTGGGTTTGGCTCTATTGTGTGTAAATTTGGGTCTGCTGTGCATTTGAAAGTTTGGTATCTACCTCGAGGCGACGTCCTTGTGATTTTGTTGGGATATTTTCATAGGTCTTCTAGGCTGCATATCAGTGATTTGCTCACATGATCCAATGACCACCCCTCTCTCCTTCTCCTTCTATCAAGATTCTATCTGATAATTATGTCTAGAAAACAAGGAACGCCTCATTGCGCTAGCTCAATCAGGGGAAAATCCCAATGCAGGTGCAACCTGCAAGTCACAGAGGGGTATGAAAACCACATCTCCCCATTGGTCTGCATCCTCATTGAATATTGGGAGGGGAGGGTCCTCAAACAACGACTAGCTTCTGGGAAGGGAGGAATCCAAGTTAAACACTACTGGATGTCAAAAATATGTTGTGCAATCTCATGAAAGACATGCTAAGAAATTGGTCAGATGCACGTGATACTGTTCTAGCTATGAAATCCAAAATGGCAGAAATGGACACTCATCTTATAGCACTGGAAACCACATTTTCTTGGAAAGGCATGGCTGGTAATGCTGGGCATGTCAGTCTTGGGGGTGGTGGTAGTGGAAGTGTGATGAGGGGAATATATCAGGATGCTAGAATGATTCCGGCTCCAAAGGAACCACCTTTCCCCATCCCTGTGACCGTCAAGCCATTTTCAAATGTTTGAAGAACATGGATGGCCTAAAGTCAGATAAAAAACAACAACATCCTCAAAATTCTCCAGAGGCAGCCACCAACACGTCCATCCCTTCATAGGAGGAAGGATGGGGATGCCCCATCATCGAGGAAAACCCCCCATCTTGAATCATGCTCAGACCATATACATAAACGAATTGTTGTTTGAGTTTTTTATGCCATAATTTTCTAGTTTGGTTATGTCTTTGTTTATTGTTGAAAACGAACCTTGTAAAATGTCTATGTCTAAAATGATTTTCAAAATTGGGTACTCTACTAGCCTTACCATCCTGAATAATTTCAGCTCTGTTTTTCTTAGACGACCCTCTGTTTTTGAGAGGCTTGGGTGGTGGATTCACCACCTAATACCTCCTCCAGTTAGGGTTTATTTTGTATATTTGTTTTCATAATTTAATAGAACTGTGGAGCGTTACAAAAAAGAATTTGTTAAACACTGATTGTTTGACAAAGTGAGAAAAGTCCAATTTTTTCCCTAAGAAGTGGAAATGAACCATTATGATGGTTTAGCTTCCAAGTCTATTCCAATAAAAATTGAAGTTTGTGTGAGAGAAGGACACTTAGTTTATGGGGGAAAGAGAGGAGGAAAAAACGAATATATAGAGGAAGACTAAAAGAGAAGCAACTACTTGAAAGATGAATGGGTTGGGAGCCAATCCATGAAGAATGAGGTTGTATTTGAGCCATGGAAGTTTGTAATGTTGTATGTGAGTAACAATACATAGGATCTTGTGTATCGCTCAATATTGTAATATATTTCCGAGCAATTAAAAATCCCCATGAATGTTAAAAATCCCATGAATGTTGGTTTTCCTGGGGTAAAAATATGTGTGTTTACTATGAATTTTAATTCTTTGTGGTTGTTTTAATTACTGTTTTGGTTATTAAATTGCTAGTCTTCCCAGCCATATGCTACAAATTGTTCTCCATTTAGACATATAAACTAGATACACAATTTAATTATTTTTCCGTAGAGGTATGTGTTAGTGAGATTATTAGGATATGATCCTATAGTTTACATATCATCTTCTCATGTGTATGCAAAGGGATTAGAAGGTGTATGAAAGTGTTTAACAAACCCCTTGATGACATTTTACAACATTTTTACATTTTTACCCATCAAGGAATTTAAAAATACACCTTTGACAATGAAAAACATGGTGACACACTAATGCA
Organism: Pseudotsuga menziesii; assembly: GCA_001517045.1. Lineage (NCBI taxonomy): Eukaryota > Viridiplantae > Streptophyta > Pinopsida > Pinales > Pinaceae > Pseudotsuga > Pseudotsuga menziesii. Next base: position 85,188 of record LPNX010728012.1, read on the forward strand.
TGACGTTAGAACCAAGGAATCAAACACCATCCTGGAGAAGATGCATTAGTAGATACTCATGGATTTGGATGATTGAGTGAAAAACCTAGATAAACTATACTCACTAAGATCTAAGTTCATCTAGGTGAAAAACACACTCCAGAGTAGCACTAAGATAGGTGACCCATTTGGGATAGACCTTTTACACATATAATAAGATATCATGTTATTTTACGATCATCATCTTTTGACCATGGGAAAAAAAGATCTAAATATAAGAAATAAAGGAATGGAAGAGTGCTTGATATGGATCACATAATAGAGGCTTACATAGGTATTTGTCATCTTTTGTTTACTAATCAAATTGTGCTAACTAGGTGGTAACAATTGTCTCCATATGGGGACATGTGCTTGATCTTAAAAAAGCATGCGATAACTCCAAAATCTTCAACTTGTGATCTACAAAAGCAAACATCTCACCAAGAAAACATAAGTAGCACATGAAATCATATAAATACCATCAATGAAAATATTAGCTACATATATGGAAAAGGAAACTAACTAATGCTCATGTTAAAGATTTTATTCATCCTACACTATTCTACTGCATGAGATGGAGAAATCACTAGGTGAAATCATAAATCCAATGTAACCAAATGCTCTTTTTATCAATGCCACAAAATTTTCGCTTGCACCTAGTTACCAACCAAAACAAGGATAGGCTCATCGCCAAGTAAATATGAGTAACAAAATGCATGATAAGATGAGTGGAAGAAAATATGAAATCATGATCATATACAAGTATACAAAACTATGGTAAGAATAGCATGCATGTCTAAAAGCATGCTCAATCCATTATTGAACAGGTATAATGTGACCATATAATCTAAAAGCATTATAGAGAAGTTGATCTTCCAAACATGTGGCTTCATCTAAGATATTACCAAGCAACAAAGGTTCAAGAGGTTCTAGAAATATGCAATAAAAATACTCATTCTCTATTTTGTTGTTGTCTTCATTATTTTTGGGATGGCCATATCTAACATTACCTTTAGTCTTTGAGAGGATGAAGTGGACACATCTTAATTATGCAGAGTTACAATAGGATCAACATTATGAATCAAGCAGTAATTATCTACAAAATCACCAATAATACCCTCAAGAGAGAAAGTTTTAGACTCCTTTAAAACAACATCTTTAATTAAACATGAGGGTGAGGGTTGAGAAGGATTTTTTATTGTGAAAATAATCTTTGCCCCTAGATCACTGTAAATATTCCTCTAAATGTTGTTCCAAACAAGTTCATATGAACATGGTTGAAAATGGTCATGGAAAATTTCATTATTAATAAGGTTCCCAAGGTCTTCAGAATATGTACTTTCATCATGAGATGATTCATAGATGGAATCACTAGAAAGGTGATATGTCTTACCAACTATGTTGATGTAGTCTTAAAAGGTAAATCATGTTTATTTATTGGCATTATAGTTGGTTTCTTGCTTTTTATGTTTTAAGGTACTTTCCAACCCTATTGTGATGCTAGGACAAAGGGTTTTACAGGTCTTACTTAGTGCCTGGCTAGCACAAAACTTATCTTTACTTTTGCAGGTGTTTTGCGGAGGAGGCTTGCCTCACTTGGGTAACCATCAAAAGATCTAGACTAAGACACAAAAGAAGGCCCTAGCTATACTATGAACAACAACCATGACCCTAACCAAAGTTTCTAAGCCTACCTTGGAACGAAAGTATGCAAAAAGTAAAACATGGTGGCCCTTAGAATAAAGTCATGGAGTAATTCAAGGTGGTTTAACTATAGATTTGGGATAGTAAAAATGAAATCTTAAACAAACTTTAATGTGGCCACGTGAATATTTACGACTTTCCAGCTAGAAAGCATTACACCTTTGGAAAAACCCTAATGGTTTACTTCTCCCTTCTATATTGTTACTTTGTCTCGACATTGTGAAGCTCTGCCTCTGCACTGTGTAGTTGATCGTAAGAAAGTCGAAGCTCTTGGCCTTCAGGCTCTTGGCTTACTCTTCGATTTTGACACACCCAACTCTGTAACTCGTGCCAGCAAGATTATAACAGGTTGGCTCCCAGGCCGACAACGTTTGTTTACCCTTGGCGTTAGTTTGTGGGTTTCTTGTACTAAATTCTTGGCCCTCGTTGCCAACGTCGACTTTTGCGAAGGTAAGTCTTTGCAATTTGCATTAATGGATTTTGTTTTTTTTAAATATATTTGCTTAAATCCTATGTTTGACCTCTGCATTGTTTTCTTGCAGGAGGTTATGACAGGGGTTACTGCGTTGGGAAGGAATCGTCTTCATGGAGGTGGGAACATGGTCCGGTAAGACCTGATATCCTGCATCCCATGCTCTTTGTGGCTATGTGGATGGGCAAACGTTCTCAAGGGTTGGAGTCATTAAGTGTTTTCTTTCTGTTGAAGTGGTAAACCCTCTTTTGGTTCTTCCCTATGGAATTTTACAGTTTTTTTTATTTTAAAGAAGTATTCCTCAGACTGTGGAGTCCGAAGGAGACTGTAATGTGATGTAATTTTTATTCTTATTGTGGATTCGAGCTTTTACAGAGCTTGTAAACACAAATGTTTAAGGTTGAAATAGAACCAGTTTCGCCGGGGTTTATGATCCTACAACTTTACTTCTTTTTGGCTGTAATAAGATAGTTTTAATTATGGTTATAACGTGTTGTTATTTGACTACATTCTTGGCGCTATGGTTTTATTACTATATTTTGTAAACATGGGGCCGTGAGGCTACTGTATTGTTGGGTTTGTTAAAATGGTTTCTGTAGATGCTTATAAAATCTTTATCAAATTCCAACAATGTTCATGGTTAATGCTAGTATTTATTTCTTATATTTTTGGTTGGTTTTAAGTCGGATATAAAATCTTACATCCTGCAACTTCAGGGTTTCAAATTTGTCAAACTGCCATTCTTGATTTAATGCTTTGGCCCCCTTTGGGGTATTTATTGTATTTTTAGTTTTAAAGATTTAGGGTCATGAGGCCACTATGTTCTTACACCGTTATTGTAGATATGTCAATGTTTAAACTTTGGCTGTTATGTATTCATATTTTGGTTTGAACCGTAAGGCTTCTACATATTTTGGTTTAAGCCATAAGGCTTCTAGGTTTCTCTAAAAGTGTAAAATGTATAACGTTAATAAGATTACTTGTTTGTTTATAGTTTAGACTTGATGTTTAAAACCCTTATAAGGAAATCACCCTTACGGATTTTGAACACATGACCTAAATAGTTAAAGAACTGTGTCTAAAACCTAAAGCATGATACTAATGGTTATCATAGGAGATCGACAAGAAAGATATATTTTTAATGTGTATTGTTTTACTTGTAGACATAGATAATCCTACCTCTGTCAAATATGTTTACTGTAGAAGATTTTAATTATAGTATTTTCCATTTAAGGAATATAGTCTTTAAGTTTTAAGAACTTAACCTGTAATTTGTAAAATTATAAATGTTGCCTTAACCTAAGAGAGCCTCTCAGTTGCGAGCTGAGTAACTTAGGGTAAAGCCTATTGACTAGAATATGATAATATAATAATTGTTAAAGGGTTTCGATTTTCTGATTTAAAAACCTGGTAATTGAATTTGTTTTAAGAATTATCTTACAGTAAGAACTAGATGATTCAAATTCATTGTTTACTTAACAATGGTTATCATAATCTATGACTATAAATGAATGAAACTCAAAGAAAGTTAGTATAATGAACTCAAAGACTGTTTATAATATCATATGGAAACATCTACATATTTTCCTTTACATAACAGCTACATTATTCTACAGTTGCCATTAAGATCTGTAAAAACTATGGCATACTTCATCTAACAACATACAGAACTATGATCTTTCTAACTTATTCTAATTAAAAAACAATTACTAGTTTATAGAGTCCCTCTGTATTCCTAAAAACCTTCAGATACAGATATGAAGTAAATTCATAGATAATAAACAAAAACATCTTAGAACCTGGATAATTGTAGAAGGGGGACAAACACATAAAGAATACCGTTCCTCCCAACTGTCTCCTAAAATCAGCGAAAATCACTTGCTTTAGGACCCCCAAGCTTGTTCACTGAACCACCAGGATGAAGAGGCTTTGTAACAGACCACACTGAAATATCTGCAACTTAGAAAACTCGCAAGTAGACTTAACTCTCATCAATTTCACTTTAGCTATCCCCTCATCGAATTCCTCTTATGTGCCTGACTTTTCAGTTTGCGGCAATTCTCAAGTCGCTAATCAGTTGGAATAGAATGTGACGAGCCTCCTGCTCAATTCGGTGGTATTTATAAGATTGCCTAGGTCCTTGGGTCATTTTTGTAATTAATGAGCCACCTGCTCGGTTCCTCTTCTCAGGGAACATGACCACAATTTTAGAGATTTTGCCTCCTGCAACAACTAGAAAGTGAAATGCTAGTGTTGCCACTTGTCATTTATCCTTATACAGTTGCTCATTCCCCCTAGTGGGTTAGTGAACACTTTTTAACAGTCTTCTTTGGATATGTGTCTCTTCTTTTAATTATTTAAATAAATAAAATATTCCATTACAATCATCATTAACCATCCTTAACCATAAAAACTTTACAATAACTTTTAACATATTATTTTATAAATAAATAAAAATATTTAATTTTCAATCTAAATAGGTTACATTGATTAATTCCCTAAGATATTAAGTATTATTATTGAACGACCACATGTATATTAAGAGTCTCTAACAGCTAATTTTCTTTGTTGTTAAGACCATATATATATATATATACCTAGCCTATGTACCGTCGGCCATACAAATTTCTATGTAAAGTGGAATATTAATTATCTTGGGATTTCATTACTATAGTAATAGTAAAACTTGAGTAATACTCCTACCAAAGTAAAATGAATAAATATATAATAAGTAAAATAAATGATAAAAAATGAATCAACAAACAAATAAAAGTAAGTACCCTTTTTTTGGACGTGGGGACCTATGTCGAGAGGATCCTTGCATAAAGCTAATAACATTTATATAATTATAAAATAACCCTTTTTGTGGACCATAGACATGACATGTCCACTACCCGAATCTTTACCCTAGACAACAATAGCCTCCAACTGAACAACTAGTTCAAGGAGAATGACCACTTGGTTAATGAGATCAACAAATCTTTTCAAGCATAGGAATGTAGGATTTTCTCGATAACATACTTGAACAAATATCTCAATCTATTGGTCAATTACGTCATGCTCAACAAGAGTATTTAGAGGGAGAAACACATCAACTCTCCAACTGTGAATAAACATGTGGATAGAGAAAATAACAGTAAATTGCCTTTTTAAGAAAACCATGGCCCTAGACATTTTTTTTATAAGACAACCATATGTTTGTATGGAACCCATAAGTAAATCTAGTTTGATGGTTCAAATCCCATGGGTAGTTGGGTTACTCAAATGCAAAACTAATTTTTTCTTCAAAGGCATTACTTATGACTTGATGAAAATATGAGTGGGGGGTTTATAATTGGATTCAGAGCATTACATTGGCAATGGTCAATGATGACAATGAAATAATAAAGCTTAGGAGTACTTTGTTCACACCTAATTTGTCAAATTTATTATGTTTTATTTTTTTTAAACCATTCATTATTTGGGAAGGTTGATGAAACTATGTTAAAAAAACATAGTGGAATACTTTATAGTATATTTTGATAATTTTTTTCATATTCACATTAGGCATGGTCTATTCCTTCTTTAAAGAATGTTTGGTTAGTGGTTTAAAGGAGGAGATTTGAGTCTTGTTTTAATGACTCACTTAGATACTTGTTAGGAGCAGGTTTTGATAGTCAATGCTAATCTTTTGAATCTTGACACTTTATGGGTGGAAATATTGGATTTATAGGCTTGTAGGGCCCATTCTATGGGTAGGTCCCACTTTGGTGATTTGTGGTCAACTTCTAGTGCCCATATATGGCATTCAATAGTATTTTTTTGGGTCAAAATTTTTCAAGCTTATATTCATCCTCTTGAATTTTTTCTACACATCTATAGCTTTTCAAATATTGAAAAATCACCTCAATTAGAATTCGTATTTGGAAGTTACGCCTCCCTAAATTTAACCTATCTTGTTGACAACCATGGTACCAAATGGATGCCATGTCAACTTCCATTACCCACACATGTGGAGATATTCATTTGTGGACATTCAAAAGTATTCTATAGGATCCAAAATTCTAACATCAACTAGGGATTGAGGCATGCAAAAACCCTAACGCTAATCTAGACAGTTATCAAACTATATTAAATACTAGGCTAATAGGAAGATAGCGGGTTCTATTCTTATTGTAACTTTTATTACCATAGTAGAGTAGAACATCTAGGAGTGAGGTATTGAAGCATAGTGGAAGAATTATAATATCATGTAGAAACCATTCAAGCCATGGTGTTCATGGAAAACTCAAAAGTGGGTGCACTTTCATTGTACTTGCATGTCATAGCTAAGAAGAAAAGAGAAAGAGCTCATGCCTCACATTCTAGCTCAATGTTTCTTGTAGTGGGTTTCCCTAGGTACATCTTATGTTCATTGTTTGGATAATGATGATGTGCTATTTCCTTTTTTCTTTCATTTTAGTTTTATTTTATTTCATCGCTAAATGAGTAATATTAAATCTAAAATCTAAATTAAAACACACTATAGTAAGAATTATACAATATTAGAATATTTTTTGTGGTGAATTATTTGAATGGAATATCCACGAAAGTTTACAAATCATATTGATATCAAATAAATTTTATTCGGGGACTTCATGGGAATTTGTAGGATCTAGGAAGTGGCATAAAGAATAATTATCAAAACCCTAGCCACGAGGAATGAGTACAATAATACCAAGATACGGGATGAGTCAAAGGAGAGATTTTCAAAGCTAGAAACACAAGTCACTAATATCTCTCTCAACATGGTTATTATCATGGTAGTTGTTAAGGACAAATTTGAACCTTTCATGGATTTTGGTATCTCTAAATCATAAACAATATCAATGGTAAATTTGGAGAAAATCAAGACCTAAAAAAGAGTAAAATAAGGATCCAAAGAAAGAGAGACAAAGTTTCAGTTCCATCACTTCTACCTAGTTTACGTTTAAATTGGAAGTGGATGTGGACATCAAACCTTTCCAAGGTGAGATTGATGTTATTAGAGAGTCATGCTCAAAATTGGTGGGAATATCACATGTAGACACTTAGGTTGGAGGGTGATCCCTCAATAATTAAGTGGGAGGTGTTTAAAGCCCTTCTTAAGTCCTATCTCTACCCTATTGGGTATGAAGAAGAGCAATGTATTCATTGGAATTACTTATACCATAAGCTATGGATGAGTGAGCAAGAATACACTACTAATTAAGTGGTAGGTGTTCAAACCCCTTATTAAGTCCTAGCTCTACCCTAGTGGGTATGAAGAAGACAAACAGATTCATTGGAATTACTTCTAGCATAAGTTAGGGAAGAACATAAAAGAGTACATTACCGAGTTAAAAAAAAAACATTATGTTGGGTATATCTACCAAGAACCCAATTGTACTCCTCAAGTATATGTGTGGTCGACACAGTCATTTTTAGAAGTAAGTAATTCTCTTTAAATATATGATTTTTTTTAGGCCTACATGCAAGAACAATATCTAGAGAATATGGGTAAGGCTAAAGGACAACCAAGTGGTTCCAAGTAGAATGACCACCAAAGTTATTCAAAGGAGGGAAAGAAGAAGATAAAAGGAAAGGATATTAAGAATACAACAACCACTACACAACAATGCAAGAATCTGAACAACCATTACAATCATTTTGATAATGATTGTCACACCAAATTTAAGTGTTGGAAGCTACATCCCGAGTCGAATCAAAGAACTAGAAGAAGGAAGATAAGAAGAAGAGCATGCTAGTTATGGACTCACACAACCAAGTAGAGAGAAGATCTAATGTAGATTAAAATTTTATCTATACTACAATACATAAGGAAATGAATTTGAGTAGACTCCATCCCAAGTAAGAGAAGGGTATGGTTTAACTCTTCCATATATAGTAAGATCTAGGTTAAGAAGACAAAGATGGATACTCTATTTGATTCTAATTCATAGGACAACCTCATAGAAGGATATATGGTCAAAAAACTTGTATTAAAAGTTCATTTCCATTCTCACCCATATCCATTAGGATGGGTAAATATGGATGTAGAGATTAGGGTACCTAAGCAGTGTAAGATACAATTTTTTATAAGTGAAAACTCTATTAGTGAAGTAGAGGTGGATGTAATACCACTTGATGCAAATGGTGTAGTGTTTCGAATCCCCTATGTACATGAGGGATGCAATCTTCATGATTAGATAAAACTGGTATTGGCTTATCGAGGATGGCACGTCCTTCATCATTAATCTCATAATTTAGGTAAAACCAAGATCTCTCTAGCATGTGCTAACCAGACCAACAAATTGATTAATTTAAGTAGTACGTTTGTATTACTCTTCTTAAGAGAGAATCATTTAGGAGATGAATGAGTAAAAGTAAAGGTATATTGGGAGGGTTGTACCAATGGGAAGAAGTGTCAGTTGGAGGATATTTTATAATAATACATATTAGTTTTCTAGAATCCCAAAGGGTTATCAAGATATATTGTTGTTTCTTAACTCCCCATCGCCAAACATTGGGTTATATAGATAGTCCATCTTGCAAGAAACTGAAATAAATAAACAATTACAATAGATATTGGAGAAGGGAGTAATTGAACCAAGAACCCAACTTTGTGGGTCACCTATCATCATAGTACCAAAGAAGCATGGGACTTGGAGAATGTGTATCAACTATAGAGTTTGAGAATAAGATCACCCTTAAGAATTGATTCCCTTTGTGCATGATTAATGATTTGCTACATCAATCTCAACATGAAAAGTACTTCTCTAAGTTGGATCTAAAACCAGCATAGATCCATCATAAACCTGGATCTACGAAGCACCGAGAGGGCTCCAACTTCTTGAGGTGTAATTTTTTTTATCTTAATATTTGTACATGTTAAAAAAAATGCATGTAGGTTTGGGTTTAAGATGGAGCAATGCTGATTTTAATTATTTTATTTTATAAGCCTATGGATTTTTTTAATCACTTTTCATTTCATTATACTTTTTATTTAATTACTTTTCATTTAGTTTTAATTTTGAATTTTTATTATTTGATAAATTAAGCCTACACGTTTCTCTCTCTCTNCAGTAGACCACTAGGAATGAGTTAAAGAAAAAGACATCTAAAAGGTCACCTTGAAGACAAGGAAAGGTCTATGAATGGCTCGTAATACTTTTCTAGTTTGAGTAATGCATCAACTACATTCATGCTTCTAATGATTTATGTATTGCATCCCTTTATAGATTCATTTGTAATTGTGTACTTAGATGATATATTAGTTTATAACTCAACTTGGCAAGACCATATCTCACATCTCATGTAGGTGTTAAAAGACTACAAAACATCAACTTCTAGAAAACCTTAAGAAATGTGAATTTTCCTAGGAGTCATTAGTGTACTTGGGGTATGTGCTTGGTGGAGGGGAGCCGATGATAGATCCCATGAGTATGGAGACCATCCTAAAGTGTCCAACTTCTACTATTGTCACTTAAGTTAGGAGCTTTGTTGGTGTAGGATAGTACTTACAAAAGTTTATAGCATCATTTCTAGATATGTTTGCACCAATTCGTGCCATAACAAGTGACAACAAGAGCTCCTATTGGAATTAATATAACATTTTTGAAAAACTAAAACGAAATATTAGTCAAGCACCATTTCTTTCATTGCTTAATTTTTGTAATATAAACTTGTTGATCTCTTCAAGACCTTTCCAAAAAGCTAAAGAACTCCAAAAAAATGTAAATTACTGAGAGATATGTGTATGTGCAAGTGTGCGCATCGTTAAGGTATGCACATTTGTAAAGCATGTGTATTCTTGTATGTGTCTATAAATATAAGATTATGGATATAAATAAATATAAGATTATTAATATAAATAAATTCAATTCAATTTATGCAATTTTGTTTAAATATTTTTATTTAATTATATATGTAATATAAAATTTATATTAAAAACATAAAAATAATTTTTATATAATAAAAATTTAAATCCTAATGAAGTTTCCCATTTTGCATAAAGGTTTAGGTAGTGAACATCAAATTTCAACCTGCCTTTGAATACAAATATTAGAAAATAAGACAATACAAATATTAGAAAATAAGACAATAGTGAAGGCCTCATTAGGTATACACATAGATTAACTCAAACTTCTCCTGCAAGGAAAGTTGATTGTGCAACTTGTTCCAATTGCGAAGATAATTCAACTAGAAAATTATTATATAAATACATATAATAATTCCAACTTGCGAGAGGTACGTAAGCCTTAGATTTGGTACTTGCACCCCCATAATTAATTCCGGTTTATTCTCCTCTTTGAATAACTTTGTCGGTAGAAGGAATAAAAACATTAAACCTTCCCTTGCAACTTGTGAAGCTGTTTTTTTAATCTCGACATATACACATCTATATATCTAAGCATCGTCATGATATACATAAATTTGGATATACATGGTTGAATTTAAAATGTTGTAGATCTAATGATGTATACATATTTAGTTCAATTATGTATTTATTTTAATATGGTTGACGAAAAGTGTAAAAAAAACATGTATATTTTAATATATTATATTACTATCAAGTTTTTTTTCAGGAAGGAAAAATCTGTCTTTGTTATTCGTATTAGGAATCAAAGGGCATTGTTAACACCTACCCATGAAGGGTTACATTACAAGAGAAAACAACAAGTCAGGAGAGGATCACATCCAGTTGCAGCCGGGGGGAATGGCAAGCAATAGAAAGTGTGTTCCCATCAGATATTTGTCTCATCATGAAGAGGATAGAGAACAGTCAGCCCTGTCTATCGTGAACCAAAAGGATCAGATCTGTGATCCAAAAGCAGCCACTCATATGGTAACCAAGTAGGTATCCAAAGGAGGAGAAACTCCCCTAAAACATGGCTCAAAGGAGCTGGAAAGAGTCATGCGTGACCAAAAGGTCATCTATAAATTCTGAAAAATAGCCAATACCTGGAGAGAGAGTGAGAGCTATTTTTGAAAGACGGTCTGCAATCCGATTGTGTTCACGATAGATGTGACTGAAAGTGAGATCCTGAAAGATTGAAATAAGCTTTTGAGATTCCCTACACTAGTGATGAAGTTCTGGTGGGGTGAGTGTAGCTAGGGTTTTCACCCTAGCTTGTGCGAATGAGCACCTACTAAGGAATCTGGAATCCTTAGTAGCAGTTCAATAATGTAAATAAAAATAAAACTAA
>LPNX010728032.1:3689-25050 GCA_001517045.1 Pseudotsuga menziesii
TATACTACTTTGTGCACCATAATATATGGTAACGAATTTTTATAATAGTAATGATAGCATTAACAATATCATTAATAAGAACATGTTGTTGTGATTGTTAAAATGAATAGCATGTATATAAAACTTATACACACTAGTGAGGTTAACTCGTTAAAAAGGAACTAGAGCGTATGAGCAATTTAAACACACCATTTACTACTTAAGAATGCCCCACACTATTCACTGAGTTCGAAAAAATAAAATGCATCAATATGTCTATATTTTATTTTATTTTTTATTTTTATTTCAATTAATAATTATAAAATCAAATGTTTTTTATAATAACAATTATTTTTGAATTTAAATTATTGTGTTTGGATATGATGATTGCATTAATGTATTATACCGTATGATTATGTTCATTGTAACAATGTAAATCATACAAATATTTAATCAATAATGTAACATTTTACAACATTAGACAACGCAATAGAATAAAAAAATCATTTTATTATATATGATTAAGAGAACCTTTGTCATAAAAAATAGGGAAAAATAAAGGTGGTCAATATGTGATTGTTACACTTATTGGTAACATGCCATCATCCAATAAGGACAATATGTCCAATGCATTAAACAAGATGTATGGTTTTCACAAATGAATATTTCAACACATACAACGTGTAGTAACATTCAGTTATATTTATCATCATTCTTCACTTGGACTGCTAACATTGCTCAAGTTGTGTACATGCATCATTTCTTCATCACTTGTAGGTGATATTGTACTTTTGTTATTTGGTTGAATGTTATGTTTATTGGCTTGATTTTGTTCCTCCTCTTCATGTTCCATTTACAAACATAGAAATAAAGGGTAATGAGTATAATATACATTTAGCATATAATATACATGATTTTGTAAACAAAAGCATATCATAGCAAGAATTTATTCATAAACATTACATGTTCATTCAATATCATTTCTGATGTCTTCTCTGAACAATTCTTCGACTCCACTCCATATTTTGTTTCTTTCAAGTTTTACAAATTATCGTGAAGCATAGATATAACTAACATAATGTTTTGTGTCGTTGTATTAATTATAAAATGAGAGAAGAAAAACAACATAGTTACTTACAGATCGTGCAATTAACCTTTGATACTCCAACAAATACTCGCAACCCATACTTTACCCAATGTTAATCAATCCTTTAGATGACTCTTCTTTGTATGTTAGCACTTGTTAGAAGACACTCATATACAAGTGTTAATAAAGTAAAATATAAAGATCACAAGAGATATGAATCTTCAATAAGTAAAACACAAGTTCTCACAAACATTGCAATCAATCATTTTCTTCCTTGTCGACATGTACATTTTTTTGGACATCTCTAGTGGCATTTTTCTATCACCTTATTCATCCTTTGGAATTTTCATAATATTCCTAAAAAATGAAAAGCACAAAAGAAAAACATTTCATATTTATATGAAAGTAAGTATATCCAAAATATTAATTACATAATTTTTGTAGTAGTATATACATATTATGGAAAACATGTTTAGAAATAATATTACTTTTTTTTTTTTTTGTTATTGCATGCTTTTACTATTGCAAGTCGAGCATGTCTCATTGACCATTTCTTTCAGGAAATTTGTTTTGTGTGTGTGTTTGTCTTAATTCTTGAGTCATTGGATTGTTTTATGTATTGTAAGTGGGAACTATGTCTATACATTCTTTCCACTATATCCCTAATAGTTTTATAACAGGTTCCACATGAACTAAAAACTAATTTATTGACATTTACATCCTTGGTAATTTTTATCTTTATAGGAGGACATTCACTTCCCTCAATGTTGATTCTCGCGCAACATTCAACAAATGTGAAATAGATTATTTGAAACATGCTAGTGACTATACATTCTAGTGACTATTCTTACCAAGTTCATTATTACTAAAAGTTCAAAAATAAAACTTCAATTCACGTGATTCTCCTCTTTGCAACATTTCCATCAAGTTTTTATGCTCTTTTGCACCCATATGATAAACAATACTATAACTTTATACTAAAATTGACTTTTTCTATGTTTCTTCCTTGAACTTCTACCCTACATTTTTTTTTAATCAATACACATAAGATAGTAATATGCACCAATACTTTATACACAAGTCAAACGATGTTATTTCATTTTATAATGCATCTACAAGTGTAATGTGGTAGTACAGATTTGAAAACTCATTTTTCTTTGTTCATTCATATTTTTTAAATTACACAAGCTTACAAAATTGAAGAAAAATAAGAGATTGAAAAGAAAAAAACTCTCGACTTTGGATTTTCACTAATAATAGTTTGTTGAGTTGCATCTATGTTGATAATATGTGATATTTGAAAATTTGTGTTATCAATGCATGTAGAAAGGTAATTTAAAATTTAGTTGTGTAATTTTAAAATTTGTCATACAAATAAATTAATACAACTAAATTTCAAAATTACACAACTTGGTCATAATATCAATTAAGATACATGTTAGTATGAATATTAATGCATGTGTGACATAGTACTAAATTTGCCTCATGCATGAAGTTGTCTCATGTTAAAGTAGTCCTTTGGAATGCACTTCCTATATTAGTAACTCTACATTGGTTTACACATTTTCATACATCATCAAGTTTACACACAACTATTTAGACAATCTTTAACTAAAGGTTTCTTCAATGTAAGTTTTATGAAAAAAATAAATAAATCTTAAATATTACTATTCATTTATTTTTTCTAAAATTAATTTATTATTTTTATTTTTTTTTAAATTAATTAATCCAAATTTTATAAAATAAAACTATTTAATTAAATAATAAATTTTATAAAAACTACATAAAATACCAAAAAAAATTTAATATTCTAAAAACAATATACATTTTATATAATTAATAAAATTAACCAAAAATTTAACATTTCTTGAAAATTTCGGATATAGCTCTCTACTAAGTATAATAAGGAAAATGAGTTAAGGGTAAGGAGTTTATTTTCTGCCACTATGAGCCTCGATGACATTGTTTCAATTATGTTATTTGCTTAGAGCTTTCTGTGGTTTTTTTTAATATTCTAAATATGCCTAGTGTAGGAATATTTAAATTTGCAAGGACACTTATATTTCTTTTCGGAGTTTTTAGGTGTATTTTTAAACCCTTAACCGTCGTGGAAGCCGAGAATCAAAAAGATAAAAAAAAGATGACATTGTGAGATGGTATCGCCGGATGATGGATCGAATGTTCTACTTTTGTAATTATTTCCATCCATGATCCACTTTTAGCACGAATGTTTCAAAAGGAATGATTGATTTGAATGAAGTCGAAAATCAGTTTCTTGAAAGTCAACTCCATAATTGTTTGCTCTTGGCCACGTTTGTACACAATATTAAAAGCCTGCAGAGTTCCAGACATTCCAATTTCTTAGTTCTTCTGCATTCTTATCTGAGAAGTAGCATTAAACGCCTGTCCCTTGGACTGGATATGCGTATAGAGAAGGGCCAAGGGAATCTAATACTACTTATCCATTAGAGAATATGAGAAGAAGTAGGAGTTTGCATTGTAGCGGATGCACGTGGATACATGTGAAAAAATCGACGGTTTCAGCTGAGTTGGTGTATCGAAATTAAAAACCTCTACTACTCTAGTGGGGGAATCGGGGCGCTGGCTGCGCCTGAGGCTATGTAAATGGGGGATATGACGCCATTGATGACCATTGACGACCCAGTATATGAATGCCTGCGGCGGATCAAGATTCAAGAACAAAGAACTCGTTGTCATTCATTCATCCACTGCCTGCGGCGGAACAAGATTCAAGAACAAGAACTTGTTGTCATTCATTCATCCACCACTGCTTCCTCGATTCTCTCGAGACGCTACACGCCATAGCTCGCCTTTTGTTGCACGAGCCAATTCATCTTTCACGAGTCACGGACTCGCAGGGCCTTTTAACTTAACTTATGGTTTTATAAGAATGCGTGAATCATGATGCGACTAAGGAAAAACAATATCTTTGAGATTGTACTATGATTTTCATCGGGGAATGCGTATCTTTATTTCTCTTTTTTATAATTGTTGAACTTGTCGCCATCTATCCACATGGAACGAACGGAAGGAATGTCGATGTAGGTTTATCGTTGCTGCTGCAACCAGCACATGCAAATGCAGAATACAGGATCATGGCATTGCAAGTGGCCGAGTAGGGCAAGGCAGGTCCCAAATATCACATTCGCGAATCATTTTGACAAAATGTGATTTTTAAATAAATGAATTTCATCGACCAAAATGCTTATTTTCTGTTCGCCATTGCATGGTTTCCAAGAACCAATAATGGTGGCCCGCCTGGCAGCCATGCTTAGCCCCACCAAACATATAGAGTTTCAGCACATATTGCCTGGAGGTGAGCGAAAAGGAGCCGAAAAACCCACTGGGCCACTACCATGTGGATAATCTCATCAGTACTCCCTAGATAAATCATCATCACATCATGCCGTCGTTGAGTGTAATCAGATGCCGTAGCGTACTGTGCGGGTCACGTAACATAAATGTCACGGGCCTTCGCTGTATCCATCCATTCATTCCACTTTACTGTGGACTCGTTAACCGTGTAAATTGAATTGAAAGCGCGTAGGATCCCGCTCGAATATCGATTCGATTTTCCCATTATCGTACCAAAGTCATGTTCACTGTTCAGTCTCATCTTACTATACCTAGTGTCCTGACCCGCACTCCCAGATTTGTGACGATGTCAACGAGGACTCCCAACGGTACTGAGGGACAACGGTACTGTGCAAAAAAACAGTAGGAGTTGACTAAACTTTTATATTTAGTGGTGCAGCATTTAATACTGCGGTTAAAACGATTTGAACAGTTGGATAACTTGGATTGAACATGAAATCAAATTTAATTGATTACATTTATGTCAGCCTAGCACCTACAGCATTTACACTTCTGCTACAGCATTTACACTTCTGAGTTGTGTAACTAGGGGACTATTTTTCCCCTATTTCAGGCGGAGTAAGCTAGCTATGGAGCAATCCTCCCTCATCGGACTGAGGAAGAGCAAAGTTAACGTTGACTTTGCTCCTCCTCCGTCCGATGGAGGGAGGATTGCTCCATAGCTAGCTCACTCCATTTCAGGCTGGTTTTTTAGTATTTCTGGCTATGAATTTTCTTCACGAAATTTTCAAAACTTGCAAAAACATTGCTAGATCTTACAAAGTGTAGGTGCTTGTAACATAATTTCATTTCTACACTTATTATACACTACAAGATGCTTATAACCAAAATTAATCAGCCTGCTGTAAAGCAATGATTGTTGCTACACCTTAAGATCCAACTGCAAAGCTCATTATGGCAAATGCTTATTGATTGTCTTACCGCCGGCTGGTTAATGATCGCCGATGCTTATTGCTTGTCTTACAATGTGGCCAGTTTTGATTGATGGGCATTAACGTTAAAGTCTTATAAGTAGGTTTTGAAATTTTGATAATGGGCATTAAGGTTAAAGTCTTATAAGTAGGTTTTGAGATTTTGATAACGGAATTGTGGAGAATTGAATCCTCCCATTATGATTAGAAAATTAAAAGTGGATTATGATTATGGAAACTCCACCTCAGTTAACTTAAATATTATACCAGTAATACCACTGAAATCCGTTCCGCTTAGGTACTATTTTTTTCTATTGCTGTACCAATATATAGAGCGTATGAGCCTCAAATGATGTTATACGGTGACGACTACGAAGGTTGTGACGGTGATAGGAAGTTAGGAACGAGCTGACCCCAAAAGGGAGGAATCTTAGGGGTATTGGATTTTCCCAAGCATGCATATCCAGAGCCTTGGGGGGTCCAGACTCCAGAGTCCGTAGGCTTTTTAGGTGTTTTGAGAGGAGCATCGATCCTCGCGCTTGGTGGAGGTGGAGGCAGTGCCAGAGTGCGAGATGATAATGATGGTGCAGGCAGTGCTGTACAGCAAGCGCTCTGCCCGAACGAAAGGTAGTGGAGAATCCGGAGGAATGATTCTTCAAGGAATCGTCGATTACGTATTGATCGTTTTTATGAGTCATGGCGCATGCCGACTTGCCAGCAGGCCACAGGCGTGGCGTCAGCTTGAAGAGAGACCGAGCCCCGAAGCGGTTTGAAGAACGCGCCGCCAGAAACTATGCCCATTGCCACGCCGTTCGCCTAAGGTGAATTCGGTGGGACCGGACCCCAATGGAATCAATCCCTCTGCACTGCAGCAGCTGGTGTAGAAAATGTAATGTCAGATCCAAGATCAGGCCCAAGAAAACACGTTTCAGCTCCATGTAAATGAAAGATACATGGTGCATTCCCCTTCTAAACTGATGCCATACCAATTTCTGGCTGACAATGAAAGGTGATTTTACAATTTTACGTAATCATGGTGTAAAATAACGTAAAAGTGTAAATATACCGATTTCTGGCTAATATGATTTTACAATTTTACTTAATCATGATGTAAAATAGCGTGAAAGTGTAAATAAAGGAATGCCAATGAAAATCTATTATGGTGACCAGGGATCAAATTTGAAGGGTAGGGTCCCATTTTACTTTTAAGTGTTATGAGAAATTGAACCTTTCAATGTTGACATGTAAAAATAAATCATTCTTTTTATTTGAAAGACAGCAAAATTTTATTATTTATTAAAAGCAGTGTATAGAAAAAAAATGACAAGAAGAAGAAATCTCGAGTGATTCAACATTTACATGGAATTAGTGAGGTAAACCATGTACTCTCGCGGTCCCTCGAGCATATAGTTTGATAAAATAAGGCATTGGAATTTGGAAGGACCTTTGAATGGAGGATTGATTCGGCTTGATGGTGGCTCTATTGGTCAAGTGTGATTGGGCCTACCTAAAAGAAAAACCCCAGAACGTAATACCTAATGTTTTCAAGGAGAAACTTTTTTATTAACCCTAAATTGAGCACTTATTTTTAGAATTGAATCATGTCCTCCCCACATGCTCAAATCAAAGTGATCAAACAAAGGCCCCAATTTTAGGTGGACTATGGATAGTCCCTCCAATGTATATCGAGTTTATACCCCAATTCAAAGTGATCAAACAAAATCCCCAATTTTAGGTAGATTATGGATAGTCCCTCCAATAGATATAGAGTTTATCAGCCCTATCGAAAAGGTTAAGTATTCATTAGTCCATTATAAGGAAGAACTTTAAATTCTCCAACAAATATCACTACAAGTTGGGTGTCTAGTTTCGAACAAAGTCAACAAGGAAGACAAATCATAAATACACGTTTGGGAGGTTTGCGACAACGAGGATGTTGAAATCATGTTCTTCTCTAGAACATTGCACTCCCAGTCCCTCATTCATGAATGTCCGTCGAGGGATTCCCTTGTTTAGATATATTGGTAGACAATTTGTACTTCTTGTTTCCATTATTAGAAAGCTGACAGCAAAACGAAGGGGTCACAGTCTACAACATTTACACTCTTGGTTGTTAAATATTTTATCCTTTCAACTATTGGATTTCATTAAGGAAATTGGAACAATTCAAACACTTATATTCAAATATTGTTCTTTCTTTCAACCTAATGTTTACAATTCATGGCAGATAAATAACATTGACAGATTTGGAACTCAAATGCAAGGCTCTTTCTTCTTGCTCCTCTGCCCAAACGAAGTTGTGGTCCTAGACTATGAAAAGTATACATTATTCTGGTTCTGATTTCATTTAAATACTAGGTTTTTTAAGGTTACATCTATTGAGTATTCGAGACTTAGTCTCGCGGAAATGCAATCGCGTAATACATTGCAAATTTCAAACAACATTTTGGATGGAGAAATTTTAAACCCTTATATTTATAGAACGAGAAGGAACTCCAACAAGAAACACATTTAACTTTTATTCACATACAAAATGTTACACAAGCGTAAAATGCTATACATACCTATAAATTCACGACAACCAAGTCGACAGCTTAGCTGTGCATAATCTTTTGGAGGAAATAGAAATTAGAGAGACACTGAAGCATAGAATTGGAGAGTTGAGAGTCTGAGTCCTGGCCTCCGACTATCCTATACTCGTAAACCCAAAATAATGTTTTTTTTCACAGACTTCACCAATCTCTTTAAGTTCGGGGAAGCTCAATCCAGCCTACCCAATGTTCTACCTTTGCTTCTCTTGCTCCTACCTGTGAAAAAGGTGGAACCTTCGAGTTGCCCACTGCAGAAGACAACGAGGAATTAGACTATGCAACCGTTTCCTTCTATAGAAAGACGATTGGAAGCAACGCCATCTCAATTCCACAATATCCCAACTGTCCTGAGTTGGTTTACCTTGCCCGAGGTAGGTGAATGCATGTTTGTGTATTTCACATGATTACAAAAAAATCATTTTATAATTGCCTCTGCATAACATAGATATATATGTGCAAGTGAGGGAAAACTGGGTATTGTTTCCCAAGGTTTCCAGATACTTTCAGAGATCATTCTTCATTATGAGGGCACTTAGGGTGTAGATCAGAGAGCCCATGGGAGGAAGAAGAAGAAGAAGAAGAAGAGGACTGAAGTCAAAAGGTGAGGTGAGTGAGGAGGGGAGACGTAATAGCGATATTTGCAGGAGAAACCCACTAGTGCTATAATGATGGGAACGAGCCTCTCTAAATTGTAGCCATTGTAGACATAGGAAACCCTCATAAACAGCTCGAGCGCAATAGTTGCCGTGTAAGCATCCCAACAAATTAAGTAATGATAATATTCAGTTAGGTATATGACAAATTCTTTCATTTATTTTAGAGATGACTATATGCATATTGTACAACCATTCTCTCTGGATGGCTCTCCATTTCAGTTGCCTTTGTCTCTAGTGCCTAACCCCCTTCCTCCGATGATACAGGTATACTAAGCGGCCTAGGTGGACTGTGGGAGACTCGGAGTGTTGATTCAAATGATTCTGACCCCAGTAAATGAATGGAAATTGGAATAAATCCTAGAATCTTGGACTAACTAGTATAGGATATGATTCATGGACACAAACAAAGGGCGGTGTGCTTCTAGCCTGCTACCAAAGATCCGTCATCCCAGTCTTGTGGTGGTCATAATAGAAATGTCTAGCACTGGGTGAAACCGTGGTTTGGAAACTTACATACCCTGCATTGGACCAGGTTAGGTTCAAATCTAGCAAAGATTGCTCAATGCATTGTAAATTGCAACTTGTAAGTTGTAACCCAAAAAACAACACCATTGGTTTTTCCTTATGGAGCCTTGATAGTGGAGGGTTATCAAATCAATTCACCATCCATAGATATGACTCATATGAGTATTTAATTTTACATCATATGCTCAAATCCTCAAGTGACTTGTAAGTTGTGAGATCACGTGACTTGGTGAACAATAAGATGACAGATGGAAAATCGAGTTGGCAGGTGGCATCATCTCATACCAAGATTTAATGAAGTTGGTGAATCAGTAATGCATGTTAATGCCATTAAATGATTTGAAAGTGAACATCGAATCGTGAGTCACAATCATGACTCACCGACTTGAACTTGGCACTGGGCAGCCTAGTGGCCCACCATGGTCCGTGTCGATTGGGACTGAGCTGCTCATCCATGATCCGACTATTCAAGGGGGCACTTGGGAAGACTCTAAGTCCCGACTCTCTCATAGTCCACTGAATCTATGGATAGGCAAATTTTGTAGCTGCCCTTCTGTTGCAAATTTACTGAGGCTTACTCAATTTCATTATTGAAGTGCTTGTTACGGAGAGAAATTCCTATGGCTTGGGGTACCACAACAGACATCTTGACTCCAAAAATCAATCATTTCCAATATGCAATAGAAATTAAATATCTAACACTAAAGGATTAGACCTCGTACCTTATTCCGGACGGTTGAAGTAGATCCTCGTTGAGCTTTCCAACTTTAGCTTGAATTGATAGATTACTTCCTCAACAACAAGTAAACAATCCAAGAATACTATATATATTGGTGTTAGATCTATTCTAGCATATATAATCAACAATGTATAAGCATTTGAAAACATCCATGGATAAAATATTCATTCAAACATACATTATTGGATAGGAAAATATATTTCTATTAATATAAAATCAGATATTACAATGGATACAACCTCTGTCGGCACGTCTGCGAATCGGAGAAACTGAATCCCCCACTTGGGCCTCCACCACCTCAATCCTCCATCTCTCGATAGCAAACTCATAAGCAAAAGGCAAGCTTGGGAAGAACACAAAAGTGCTCAAAGGGACAAAGGGATGAAGACTCAAGCATAAGTTCTGGCAACAATGGACTATAGTTTCTTTGTTCTCAATTCTCTCATATGCCTTCAATGTACCATAGAGTTCCTTATATATCTTTTCAAAGGGGTAATGACAGGTTGAATCCGAGTGATCTCAAGGCATAGGGAAGGCCAGGAGTCAAGTGAGTCGGATCCATGTCAAGGAAAACTCCAAAAGTATTTGGATTATGCACACATCCCGATGTACGCTGTTTTAGGGGTCAAACCCGCGTATACACACGATTAGGGGTTTAAAATTCACGTATATCAATTTACACATGTTTTTAGGGATGGTCAAGGAAACATCAAAGGAAAAAAAATGGTCCAAGGGGTCTAAGGAGTCTGCAGAGGGACAGGGGAAGGCCATACAAAGTGTGATTCACCTGGAGTGGTAAAATTAGCTATAACAGATGCCCCCTAATGTGTGAGGTCAGAGGGGTCATACAATGGCCGAAATACATTATAAGTCCATCCCAGAAGTGGAGTGACAAAGAATCTCAAATGGAAGACCAGCCACCCAATCAGCATAGTACAATGATACAACTCTGTACATACTACAAATACATATAGCAGTCCTGGATACATAAGAGTACAATGGCCATGAATAGGCATGATACAAGATATCACATAAGTGGTCATTGCCATGTACAATATACATAGATCAGAATCTCCATGATGAAGATATACAAAAGATCACGATCTCCATAATGGTTGAAGATATATAGTGGATCAAGATCTCCATAACAGCTGGAAATGTCTGACATATACTGGAATCAAGTCACGAGAGCTGAAATCTCATGAACACTGGCACGATCAAGGAGGTAGCATATAAGAGATGCCACCAATCTGGAAGGTCTTCTACACAAACCGCTACGAGTACATGTCCTACTATGTGAATAGAGGTGTCGAGGTCGAACATAGTAGTCCATCGTTTAATTACCAGTCATTGATGTATACCGTTAATAGATGCGAGATCACCCACCGATAATGAAAATGGGAATCAAGGTACTAGAGTGAAAATTAACAAGTGTGAATAAATGTGTTGAGGTCGAACACTTGAGAGGATCCATCGATCAGGGGACATTGATGTATTCCCAAAGACTGTCGATGGCTAGAGAACCTGCCACTGATGACTGCAAGTCTCAAGGCACTCAAAATGACTCTAGATTCTAATCCCAGAATAAATGATCTGAAGTCGATGGGGTGAAATCCACTGGAAGGAGGGCATTAAGGCATCCCCCATTATCCAACACGAGGTACTCAGCAAAGCTGTATAATGTGGAAGGACTCGATCATAAGGTGCACGAACCAGTATCTGTACCGGGAATGGCTGACATGCAAAGTCAAGATAACTGAGGAATCGCTGACTTAGGCTTCAACTTCCTTCGAACAAGAGCATAACGTCAAATGGTGATTGAATAAAGGCAGCATAGACTCGGTATACAAACTGGGACATCTCTCTGACACAGGAGGCATCAACAGAGGCTCCATGGGGATTGGAAGCTTAACCAGTTGATGGAGATAAACTCAGATGAACGAGTACAGCTCCTAAAGTCAAACTATAAACCCAACCAATGGATGTGATATACAATGCTCTGTTTGAAGGTGACACGACTCGACAGCTGCCAAAGATAACATCTTTCCTTATCCGGCTTTTTGTTTTTTGATTTTTTTGGACTTTTTCAAATATTTAAAAAGATTGAAAAGGAATAAAATTGCTTTATAGTTACAGACTAGGAGGAGACGAGTGTCATAAGGGAAAACAAACTAGTTCCAAGTAGTGGAACATACCTATGCTCAATGCAAGGATACATGTGTAGGATATTGACACTCAGGGGAAAATCCCCTCCCAGTAAAAAGGGAATCAAACTGCAAAGGATATATAAAATGGCTCTGCATGGCTAGACATGAGACAAGCTCGAGCTATATGGCTGAAGCGCAATGTCAGGGAAGTCGGCATAAATCTCAATAAGGCAGGCAAAGATCATGCTAATGCAATTACAACTTGACATAAGGGAGTCTTGAGGGAAATAGGCCAGCAAAAGATCAAGAGGAGTATGAGGCTCTTGCGAAATGTCATGGCAGTACTCTACAACGGACTCCCACACCCTAAAGGACGAAATGTCAGCATGGGCACCAAATGCAAATAAGGCGCTAACTAGGGTACCCATGTAAGGTCAAGCTCTACCACTCATACCATGCCACTTCTAAAATAGTAAGAAGGTTTTGTGACATAATAGAGTGGGTTCGTACCTAAGGCTATGATGAAACGGTCATAAGGTCATGCAAAATGCAAACGATGATGAAACCTAACCTATATGCCAGTTTAGACATGATACCTAAAATCGGTACGAACGGGTCAATCCAACGGCTGAAACGACACTCAAAAAGGTCTCCTACATCATGAGTTAGGTCAAAAATGGTCCAAAATGATTAGAAATTGTCGAAACTATAGGAAAGGGGGTAAAAATTTTCAAAAATTTGAAAAATTTCTATAAATAGTAAACAATTCAAAATATTATAAAACATTTGAAATTTTTACCCAATTGAGCTCAGATTTTCAGTAGCAAATTCCAAAAGATCTAGCCGACGGAATCCACTACTGTTTCTTCTAGGTACTTACCCATTCTCTTCTCTTCCATTTTGATGCAATTTTTATCAAATTCCATGGTCATTTGAGGTTTCTAGGCCAAACCAAAAAGGGTGCTGCAGCCCACACGAAAATCGAGGGTTTTTCCGCATATAGGGCTGGATATACACGAAAAATGCCCCCTCAGTCGCGTACATACACGGTTGTTTGGCAAACAGTCGCGTATACGACCGCGCATGAGGTTTTTTAAGTGATCTTATGGGAAAACTTGCAATTTTTTGTGCAGGATGGTCCTAGAATGGAGAGAGCATGAACATGGTGAGGTAGAGGAGGCAGTAAGGGCCGATCTAATGGCTCAAAAAGCTCTACGTGCATGTGGACTCTATAAGTTTTGGTGTCTTGGTGGCTTGAGGGCCAAACCAAGACTATTGCAGATGTTGGTGGATTATTGGGATCCAGACTCCGAGTCCTTCCAGATAGATGGGATGTCCTTCACTATAGAGGTGGAGGACATATACTTCATTACTGGGATTTCTTGATGGGGGGAAGTAGTGAACCTTCGTTCTCGTGGTGGGCCAGGAGGTGGCTTGACTATCGATGAGTAAATTGCGGTGTACTGCTATCCAAACACAGAGAAGGTGGGGAGTCAGGTCCCTACTAACTCTATACAGGTGCTAGGCCTAAAGGCCATACTATTGACATTGGGTAGGATAGTAGGATTAGCATCACTCCACCAGGCCTCGCGGCCTCTGATGTTCTATGCAGTGGAGTGCATGAGACCCACGGTTTATGACTAGAGCACTACACTACTGAGCAACATGAAACATCAGCTCAGTGAGTGTAAGGAAGGTAGAGTGCGAAACTTTGGGTTCAGCAGTATATTGAGCACGTTTTTCTTCGAGCATGTTCCAGGATTGAGCCCCAGAGTTGACGTTTCTCTTCATGGGGTTCGAGATCCGGCCCAACGACGTTGGGCAGATGCGATGCGCAGACTAGGGGGAGGTAGGGTGGCCAACCCCTATCCAGTTGATTTATTTTCGTGGTGGAGACGATAGGTAGTTTCCATCGATGACTACCCCTATGCAGGGATTGATTTTCGAGGGGACCCGGACATGCCGCTATCACCAGGATCGGCATATGGGGATATAGGTAACGAATCTCGACCCTATTTTTAAAATTGTTGAGTTATTTAATTTTTTTGTGTTTTCTGATTATATGGAATCAAAAGATATATTTTTGTGTGACAATACATAGTGACATCTACCATTTGTGTGCAGATGTGAGACCGTGGCAGCTAGAAGGCTTCCCTCGTCACAGACGGAGGGGAAGAGGAGATGATATCATGGGTGTGGATGTGGAGCGGACGCTCCAAAGCATTCATACCAATTTTGTGAGGCTGACACATAGGGTTCCGATGGTGCAAGTTGAGGACTTCCGTGAGGCTATGCAGCGCCAGGTGGTGGGTGTACCACGAGCATGGGTGCGATTATTCCAATGAATAGCTAGAGCCGTAGTGACCTTCCATGATCACAACCCCCTTCCTCCTCCACGGGATTAGACACCTGGGAGTTTATACATTTTGTACTCCTGTGTATTATATGTTGGTGGCTCGAGAGCCCCATTTTTGTATCATGACACTATGTATTACCACTTTTTGGATGTTATATAATTTTTTTTTATGGTGATCGGTTTATTTATTTCATGTATAAAAATTTGTGTTTGTGATGAATTTATTGTGTATGAAACAAATGCCAATCTAACACATAGTTAGCATATGAGTCAGCAACTTGATTATTAATTCTTGGAATGTGTATGTATGTTATATTGTCAAATTGTCGTTCTAATAATCTCACATGTAAGAATCTTCTTAACAACGTCAGATCTCTAACATGGTACAAACCATTAAGTTGAGACACTACTAACTCCGAATCAAGACGTACCTTAAGAGAGAGAATGCCATGAGAAATGGCATCCCATAGAAGCTCAATAACGACACTATATTCAACAACATTGTTTGAAGATGGCCGCAAACATACGCCTCCTGAAGACAGTACTTGACCCATAGGAGTATAAATCACCCAAGCAGTAGAGGCTGAGTGTTGAGTGTGACGGCTCGCACCATTCGTGAATCCTATGTAGGTGGAAGATTCCATTGACATCTACCAAAAGAAACGAAAACTAATCACAAACCCGATCACGATAAGAAAAAGACCTAACTATGCAAATTTGTACAATAATATACAATAACCAGCCTTGGCTGAGAATCATGCATAGTACTTCTTGAGATAGAGCCCATTTCTAGGCTCTGCCAAGGTCGTTCCCTCATAATCCACTAACTCATAAGCACCCTTATCTAACACACGTTTGATGACGTAAGGACCACGCCACATGGGGTTAAACTTTCTTTCCCCCAAGGGTTCTTTTGGTTGATCCCACAAAAGGACCAAGCCTCCCTCACTAAACCTCCCTGGATGGACAGACTTATCGTACTGGACCTTTACGCGACATTTATTTGCTTCTAGAGCCACCAAGGCATCTCGACGCTGCTCATCAAGTTGCTCAAGGTGGACCAAACACTCCTCCAATGGTGAAGTGTCTGGTAAGAGTTCTACAGCTAGCTTCAAAGAAGGAATCTCACATTCAACCGACAATATCGACTCCACTCCATGTGCAAGTTGATATGGAGAAAAACCCATGGCAGTCTTAACAGCGGTTCTAGATGCCCAAAAAGCAGGATATAACATGATGTGCCAATTATTCTTGCTCTGTGCGATGGTTCATTGAAGAATGGATTTGAGTGATTTATTCACTACTTCTACCTGTCCATTCACTTGAGGGTAGTAAGAGGAGGAATGCTCTTGCTTATACCCTAACTTTGATGCCAATTCTTCCATCATACGATTCTGAAAGTGCGAGCCATGGTCAGTGACAAGCTTTTTCAGAATTTCGAACCGAGTAATAATCTAGTTGAACATGAAGTGCGCGGCTATCTCACCATCGGATTTAACTGTAGGCATAGCCTCAGCCCATTTCGTGAAGTAATCAACAGCCACTATGATATGATGATGCCCCCCAGCTGAAGCTGGGTTGCAATCCATAAAATCAAGCCCCCACTTAGTGAAGGGACCGGTGATGATGATGGGATGTAACGGGGCAGGTTTCGAGTGCATATTACGTGTGAACACCTGGCAAGGGTGGCACCTCTTGACCACATCTACGCAATTGTTAAAGATCGACGGCCAGAATTAACCCGCTCGTAAGGTTTTTTGGGCTGTATAAAGCCCAAATAAATGACCACCACATGCCCCTCTGTGGCAATCATTCAGCACTACCTCAGCCTCTTCATGAGTTAAACAACGTCGTAAAATGAAATCTACCCCACGGCGGTATAAAGTGTTATCCACTATGAGGTAATTCTTAGACACATGACGTAATCATCGTCGTTCATCCCATGAGAGGTGAGTAGGGACCTTCAATGTTTGTAAATATATAATGATATCCCCATACCATGGGTCTAAAGTTGAGATTAAGAAGATGTGTTCATCGACAAACGTATCTTCACAAACCAACTCCTCAACCTCGCTTGGGAAATCCGATATAAGTTTTGCAAAAATTAATGATTTCTTTGATTTTGCCGAAACAAATTCGAGATCGAATTCTTGCAGGATGACAATCCATTTATTATATTTTCCCCCAATCATCCTTCGAGTGAGGATGAATTGAAATGGATTGACATGGGCTACAACTAAGGTCTGACGAAGGATAATATAATGTCTCAACCGTTGAACCGCATGTATGGTAGCTAAAGCAAACTTCTCCACATGAGAATATCGAATCTCTGCATCAATAAGGTTTTGGCTCAGATAGTATATGACATGCTCTTGGAGATCCTCATCCTCTTGAACCAAAACCATACCAATCGTCTCCATGGACGTGGCCACATAAAGTAGAAAATCACGGCTATAGTATGGGGGACTAATCACTGGGGCTGATGCTAGGGCTCGCTTGAGCGCATCAAAGGACTCCTGGGCTTGCTCATCCCAACAAAAGGTGGTGTCCTTATTCAACAAACGCATGAAGCCTCTAGTCAAATTGGCAAAGTTGACAACAAATCTCCGTAAGAAGTTTGCCATGCCTTGCAAACATTGAATATGACGAATATTCTTCGGGGGAGACAACTAAAGTATTTCCTCAACCTTCAAAGAGTCAACTCTTATACCCTCTTTAGAAACGATGAATCCTAACAAGCGACCTGACTTCACACAAAAGATGCACTTATGAGGATTTAACCTAACCAAATAATGCCGGCATCTTTCGAATACCAATCTCAAGTGATAGGAATGACGCATTCTCGTACGAGAATGAGTAGCAAGGTCATCCAAAAATACTTCGATAATTGACTTGAGATCATGGAAGATCAAGGTCATTTCCCACTGAAAAGTAGCTCCGGCGTTCTTAAGGCCAAAATGCATTTTCCAATATGCAAACGTTCCCCAAGGACAAATAAATGCAATCTTTTGTTGGTCCTCAGGTTTAATTTGTATCTTATTATATCCAGAAAATCCGTCCATAAAGGAAAAAACCTCGCTACCTGCACACTCATCCAAAATCTGATCAATAAATGGTGTGGGGAAATTGTCTTTAGGACATGCACGATTCAAATCACGAAAATCAGTACATATGCGGATCACTCCCTGCTTCTTATCCACTGAAACGGGGTTTGAAACCCACTCCATCAAGGGAACGGGATAGATAAAACCAGCTTTCAACAATTTCTCTATCTCTGCCTTAATCGTGGATGCTTTCCTAGGATTCACCGCACGCAAGCATTGTCGAACAGGCTTAGCATTGGGATAAGTCTTAATCTCGTGTTCGACAATACGAGGGTCGATACTTGGCATTTCATTGTAAGACCAAGAAAAGACATCATGAAATTCTTTAAATAGCTCGGTGTACTCTTGAATCTCAGCATGGGAACATTCTGCCCCAATATAGACATTCTCTATTCTGCCAGGATCGCAAGAGATATTGATAGGAATCATTGAAGATATGTTCGCCATGTTTCCATCATCCATTAGACCATGAGAGCTTAATGGAACCATAGGACTACCAACTCTCTCACTAAGAATCGCCCTAAAGTCCTCACACTCCAAGCGGTCAAGCTTGGGAAGAAAGTAAGATCTATGATGGAGTTCCTCCCATGGTGGCTCAACTCTCGACATAGCCTCAATAATCGCTTCATCTGAAGCGAAAACCGTATCAAGGCAGTCGTGTGCATGAGAATACTGCACTGCCCATGCCGACAGCACATAAGGGTCCTCCTCCTCCATCCACGAAGAGGAAGGACTAGGCTCTGCAACAGACTTAATATTAGCTTGATAAGCTATCATAGTTGCAGGCAATGGCACGTTCGTCATGATGGGCTCACTTGGAGTACTCGGTGTAGGAAGAATCCAAGGATCTTCCATATGACTCGTGTGAAAAGACACCAATCTCATAGATGTTGAAGCCTCACTGGAATTAGATCCTATCATAAGGATCGGTGCAGGACAACTAAAGATTCCCATAAGGGATGGATACATGCCTACACCCACACTCCTAGTTTCCGGCTGAGAGTGTTCAACGATCGGGATCGAAGCTCCCGAAGATGCGGTAATAGACGGATTCTTGAATGTCATTTGATCAATCGTGACTATCTTCCCATTAAATGGAAAACATACAACGCAAAATAGGGAATAAGCAATGGCTTGCATACTGTACATCCAATTCCTACCCAACAAGAGATTGTAGTCAAGGGGAGCATCAACCACCTCGACCTCTATCACAACGATCTTCCCTCCCAAACAGACTTTAAGGGAAGGAAGGATGCCATGTGGCCTAAATGATCTCCCATTGAACGCAGTTAACATGGTCGTTGATTTAGACAGCTCAGGGGAACCTAAACCCTTCCAACACGATAAAGACATCACAGAAGCGGCAACGCCTTTTTCAATCACAGTGTGCTTGACGGTCATGTTAATACATTCTACGTGAATCAAAAGAGACACATAGTAAGGCAAGCGAGGCTGAAGTCTTGCGGTTTCAAATTTAATCGCGGAGGAAGAATCATCATCATTCACACCAAGGGCAGAAAAAAAAGCCTTCCTTTGTGAAGGACAACTCTGAAGCACTTCCAATGCAAACATCGCACAAGGAGTGTGGCCCAAATCCTTGACAATTGAATAGTGCTGGGCAGCTTGAGCATTAGGATTATGCCCCGAATGCTTAAGGACTCCCTTAGGAATGCGAGATGCAGCTTCAGGTTTATCCACAGGTTTCTCAATACACAAAGGATATCCTAGTGGATCAGGTTCCTTTCCTGGGCTGGGTTGTGATGAACCATAGTCTTTTGCACAGGTCACAACTTTCGTAGCACGTACCATGTTAATGCAACCACGACCACTACCCTTGTTACGGAGAGAAATTCCTATGGCTTGGGGTACCACAAGAGATAGGTTTGACTCCAGAAATCAATCTTTCCCAATATGCAATAGAAATAAAAAGTCTAACACTAAAGGATCAGTCCTCGTACCTTATTCTGGACGGTTGAAGTAGATCCCCGTTGAGCTTTCCAATATTCAGCTTGAATTGATATAATACTTTCTCAACAACAAGTAAACAATACAAGCATACTATATATCATGGTGTTAGATCTATTCTAGCATATATAATCAATAATGTAAAAGCATTTTACATATTCCAATGGATACAACATTCAATCAAATACACATCATTGGACAAGGAAAGATGGTTCTTATTAATATAAATCAGAGATTACAAGATAGATACAACCTCTGATGGCACGTCTTCGAATTGGAGAAACTGAATCCCCCACTTGGGCCTCCACCACCTCAATCCTCCATCTCTCGATAGCAAGCTCACTAGCAAAGGAAAGCTTGGGAAGAACACAACAATGCTCCAAAGGGACAAAGGGATGCAGACTCAAGTATAGTTCTGGAAGCAATGGACTATAGTTTCATTGCTTTCAATCTCTCTATATGCCTTCAATGTACCAAGGGGTTCCTTTTATAGCTTCACAAGGGATAATGAAGGGTCGAATCCGAGCGATCTCAAGGAATATGGAAGGCCAGGAGTCGAATGAGTCAGATCCAAGTCAAGGAAAACTCCAAAAAGATTTGGACTTATGCACACATCCCGATGTACGTGGTTATAGTCAAACTCGCGTATGTACGCGGTTATTGGGGAAAAATCCGCGTATATCATCTTTTATATAGTTTTTAGGGATGATCAAGGTAACATCAAAGGATAAAATATGGTCCATGGGGTCTAAAGAGTCTGCAGCGGGACATGGGAAGGCCATACAAAGTGTGATTCACCTAGAGTGGTGAAATACGCTATAATAGATGCCCCCTAATGTGTGAGGTCAGATGGGTCATACGATGGCCGAAATACATTATAAGTCCATCCCAAAAGTGGAGTGATGAAGGATCCCAAATGGAAGACCAGCCACCCAATCAGCATAGTACAATGATACAACTCTGCATATAACTGCAAGTACATATAGCATTCCTGGATACATAAGAGTAGAATGGCCATGAATAGGCATAATACATGATATCACATATGTGGTCATCGCCACGTACAATATACATAGATCAGAATCTCCATGATGAATATACAAAGGACCATGATCTCCAAAATGGCTGGAAATATTTGACATACACTGGAATCAAGTCACGAGAGCTGAAATCTCATGAACACTGGCACGATCAAGGAGGTAGCATATAAGAGATGCCACCAGTCTGGAAGGTCTTCTACACAAACCGCTACGAGTACATGTCCTACTATGCGAATAGAGGTGTCGAGGTCGAACATAGTAGTCTATCGTCTAATTACCGGTCATTGATGTATACCATTAACAGACGCGAGATTACCCACCGATGATGATAATGGGAATCAAGGTACTAGAGTGCAAACTAACAAGTGTGAATAGATGTGTTGAGGTCGAACACTTGAGAGAATCCATTGATTAGGGGACATAGATGTATTCCCAAGAAACTGTCGATGGCGAGAGAACCTGTCACTAATGACTGCAAGTCTCAAGGCACTCAAAAGGATTCTAGATTCCAATCCCAGAATAAATGATCTAAATTCGATGGGATGAAATCCGCTAGAAGGAGGGCATTAAGGCATCCCCCATCTTCCAACACGAGGTCTCAGCAAAGCTGTCTAATGTGGAAGGACTAGATCATAAAGTGCACGAACCAGTAACTGTACGGGGAATGGTCGACATGCAAAGTCAAGATAACTGAGGAATGGCCGACATAGGTTTCAACTTCCTTCGAACAAGAGCATAACAGCGTATGGTGACTGAATGAAGGCAACATAGACTCGATATACAAATTGGGACATCTCTGTGACACAGGAGGCATCAACAGAGGCTCCATAGGGACTGGAAGCTTAACCAGTCGGTGGAGATAAAC
>LPNX010728032.1:25099-40121 GCA_001517045.1 Pseudotsuga menziesii
AATCCAACCAATGGATGTGATATACAGTGCTCTGTTCGAAGGCGACACGACTCGACAGCTACCAAAGATAACATCTTTCCTTGTCCGGCTTTTTGGTTTTTTGATTTTTTTTGGACTTTTTCAGTTATTTGAAAAGCTTGAAAAAAGAATAAACTAGCTTTATAGTTACAAACTAGGAGGAGACGAGTGTCATCAGGGAAAACAAACTAGTTCCAAGCAGTGGAACATACCTATGCTCAATGCAAGGATACATGTGTAGGATATCGACACTCGGGGGAAAATCCCCTCCCGGTGAAAAGGGAATCAAGCAGCGAAGGATATAAAAATGGCTCTGCATGGCTAGACATGAGACAAGCTCGGGCTATATGGCTGAAACGCAATGTCAGGGGAGCTGACATAAAGCTCAATAAGGCAAGCAAAGCTCATGATAATGCATTCACAACTTGACATAAGGGGAGTCCGGAGGGAAACATGCCAGCATAATATCAAGAGGAGTATGAGGCTCTTACGAAATGTCATGGCAGTACTATACAAAGGACTCCCGGACCTAAGAGAGGACTCACAGCATGGGTGTCAAATGCAAAGGGGAGCTGACTAGGACACCCATGTATAGGAAAGCTCTACCATTCACATAGTACCACTTCTAACAGCAGCATGAAGGTTCCGTGATACCATGGAATGGGTTCGTACCTAAGGTTAAGATGGAACAGTAATAAGGCAATGCATAAGTGCAAGCGGATGTGATATCCTAACCTATATGCCAGTTCAGACATAATACCTGTGATAGGCACAAATGGGTCAAAACCTTGGAGAGAGTGTACAAAAACTGGACGCTACATGACAACCATATTAGACCAAAACAACCCAAAATAGTCAATAAAGAATCCACACTATAGGATATAGGGAGGAATGATCATGACAACAGCACCCAAAGGAAACAATGCAGTGAACAATGGGACATAAAAATGAAGATAAGGTGAAGACCCAACATTCACACATCCACTACCACCCCATGAGGGTGACCACCGGTGTAAAGACCGAGTGAAGGGAATAAAAATCCTCCACAAATGGAGTAGAGGATGGAATATGACCATTTCCAAATCTATGAGCACGGTAAGGGGCTGTGATGCCCCCAAGTCTGACACCAGGGTCCGTACTAGGACCAAGGACAAGTGATAGGATACTAGGCATGCTGAAAATAAAAGGATCAGAACTCAAGAGAGCATAAATATACTCAAGTAACCATGATCCCAAAGGCCAACTAATGCACAAATAACACACTCCTAAGAAAATCTACAGCCAAAATACAAGCAAACCAAGGGGAGGAGATGTGAGCTCCTGAATGCAATAGGTATGTCTCGCCTAGGAGAGGCCCGAAACTCCCATACACTACAAGCGGAGGTACGTAACCAATTATAGTGGCCCTCAGCTTCAACGCATATAGTGAATGTGTTGTCCGACCTCTACTTGGCCGGGACACCTACAGAATAACCTCTACAAGTACCCCCTCGATAACCTAGGTAAGGCAACTAAGGTCACCTCAATATAATCAAAGCTCAGGTGGACAGTCGTAGGCGGGATTGACCGTATGAGCAGGGTAGCAAAGCCCGAAACTCCTGAAAGAGTCCCCAGATACGAATACAATCCTGGAAATATCCCCGGTGCTACTCAGTTATGACTAGGGGTCATCCCAATCAATAACCGCTCACACTGCCTCGTGCTTGACTCCCGTTTGAGAGGAGGATCCTGAGAACAATGGTTATACCAAGGATTTTACACACTCCCTGGACAGACACCTAGATGTTGTTGTTTAGCGATCTTGGAGAATTGACTTACAATGAACTATTCCAAGATCCTAAAACCTAAGCTTGTTGGTGCACCCTAGAAAAGAAAAGAGTGTAATTCATTTTATTTAAAGTTTATTTTAGTTGGTTGTAATTACTCAAAGGGAAATGGCCGTGCAACTAGTGACATTATGACTCAGCAGTGAAATAAATATGCACACCATCACAAACAATGCTAAGTGCAATCTTTGTCAAATGAAAAATAGGGTATGCCACTACATGAGATGCATAAATATATATTCCTTTCTGAATTCCAATGCAATCCTTCCTATATGAAAGCCTAAACACAACTCTCATCCAAGCAATCCAATGCAAGTACCTCCTCAAATCCATATCTAAGATGCAACTAAGAGTGCAACTACTTTGTATTTTTCAATATAAAAGAATGAAAAATGCAATAAAAGTCATCTAAAACTCTCAGTCTCTGCAGCAAGTATAAAAGAGAAGCCCAGCAAGACACCAAGACAAAAAGAGTAATACACTAATGGCAAAACAAAAAGGATAAATGAATAAAACTACTTTCAAAGAAAAATCAATGAAAAAGCGGTTTTTGGTCACAAAAGAAGCATCCAACAGACAACATCAGACCCAAGGAAGACCCAACCACACTCACAACCCACCCATCAACTTCCCCCAACATCAAAATCACCAAAAGGGAGGATGTACGTGACTGTATAAAGAACAGCTGCGTATGTACATGACTTTTGGCCAAAAACCTGAGTGTATACGCGGATTTTGGCTAAAAACCTATGTGTATACGCGACTTTTGGCCAAAAATCCACGTATGTACGTGACTTTTGGCCAAAAACCTGTGTATACAAGGAAGGCAGTAGTAAAAAGCAGGCCACAGGTCAAACAAATAAAGGGGAGTGTCAATGGATGAACATACTATAACATGCAACCCAGAAACAAAGAGAAACAAAGAGCAAGTCAATAATATCAAGCCCATTGTGCCCGCAAACCCCAAATAAAAATAAGGGACATCCCCAGCAGAGTCGCCAATTCTGTTGCGGAGAGAAATTCCTATGGCTTGGGGTACCACAACAGACAGCTTTGACTCCAGAAATCAATCTTTCCCAATATGCAATAGAAATAAAATGTCTAACACTAAAGGATCAGTCCTTGTACCTTATTCCGGACGGTTGAAGTAGATCCCCGATGAGCTTTCCAATCTTCAGCTTGAATTGATATAATACTTCCTCAACAACAAGTAAACAATACAAGCATACTATATATCATGGTGTTAGATCTATTCTAGCATATATAATCAATAATGTAAAAGCATTTGACATATTCCAATGGATACAATATTCAATCAAATACACATCATTGGACAAGGAAAGATAGTTCTTATTAATATAAATCAGAGATTACAAGATAGATACAACCTCTGACGGCACGTCTGCGAATCGGAGAAACTGAATCCCCCACTTGGGCCTCCACCACCTCAATCCTCCATCTCTCGATAGCAAGCTCACTAGCAAAGGCAAGCTTGGGAAGAACACAATAGTGCTCCAAAGGGACAAAGGGATGCAGACTCAAGTATAGTTCTGGCAACAATGAACTAAAGTTTCGTTGCTTTCAATCTCTCTATATGCCTTCAATGTACCAAGGGGTTCCTTATATAGCTTCACAAGGGATAATGAAGGGTCGAATCCGAGCGATCTCAAGGCATATGGAAGGCCAGGAGTCGAATGAGTCGGATCCAAGTCAAGAAAAACTCCAAAAGGATTTGGACTTATGCACACATCTCGATGTATGTGGTTATAGGAGTCAAACCCACGTATGTACGCGGTTATCGGGGAAAAAGCCACGTATATCATCTGTTATATAGTTTTTAGGGATGATCAAGGTAACATCAAAGGATAAAATATGGTCCAAGGGGTCTAAAGAGTCTGCAGAGGGACAGGGGAAGGCCATACAAAGTGTGATTCACCTAGAGTGGTGAAATCCGCTATAACAACCCTCTGGCGGGTCTTGATCACCACCAGATTGATCATGGGTCCTCAAGTTCATATTTTGATTGTGAGGTAAAGGGTTAGTTAGCACAGCTAGGCCCTATGCCAAGAATCTTGAGGCTTCGTCGATATGAGGGCACAAGTAAGTGAGGTGATCGTCTTTACACAACTTGCAAGGGAATTTCACCTTACATTTAGCTTGCTTGTCCCCCCAGCATTACGAGTTTTCTTGTCATTATTATTATCATTCTCATTCCTATTCCCACCCTTACGATTATTCTTACCCTTCTTTTTATTCCGTCTGGGCTGCTGGTTACCCTTTTGGTCCGATGATGGCACCGAAAGTACACTCGTCGTTTGGGCGGGTTGAGATGAAGTTGTGGCTTGTACCGAAGTAGATTGGTTGATTGACAATTGACTAACTTGTTTTGCAACTGAATCCGTAGGTTTAGCACTTGCACAACCAACAATTCCATCAGCATGTGGTCTAGGTTTAACTTTGGGGTCGAAACTAGAATGCAGAGCGTTGGGAATGATCTCATATAACAAACCGGACTGAGCATAAATCAAGTCCAGTTCCTGTGCCCTAAAAATCGCTTGTTCCTCGTTCTGCACTTTGGATGTAGAAACATCCTTCACTATATATGGCAATAACGACTTAAGGAACCATTCGAGGAGGAATTCCGGCGGTATAAATGCTTTAATTAACCTCTTCCATCTACGCCACTCTTGGATATGATCCAAGATATGTGTGGCCTTATCCTGCCAAAATGTCGACAAGAGTTTAGTACCAACGTCATAACGCACTGGTAGCTGGAAGTGGTTAAGAAAATTCATCGCTAGGCCATCAAACAAAGTGAATGCCCCCCTAGGTAGCTCTATATACGATTTCGCGGTGGGCCCTATAAGGGTGCATTGAAATAGCCTTAAATGGATGGAGTCATGATGTAAGGAATTTGAAGAGCACCATAGGTGAAAGGTAGTAACATGTTCGCTCAGATCCTCTCCCGGTTTTCCCTCAAATTTGGGTATGTCCGAGGGAAGCTTAGTAGGGATAGCCGGCCAAGCTGGGTCATGAGCTACATGATCATTCGTCAATCTCGACAAGTCAGGTAGATTTAGCATCACGAGGAAAGGGAGCCTAGGATGATGAGGTCGATGGACCACTCCCTGATAGTTCTAATTCACATAGGTCTGATTACCACCATGGCCTTGGCCATAGTGCCCTCCTCCCCTTTGACCCGTATAGGGTGGCATGGAAGCACCATAGTGTGGTGGACCTTGATTATTAGGAGCTACAAAGCCATAATTTGGAGAGTAAGTAGGTTTTTAATACCCACCCCCATAAGGTGAAGAACCCTATCCATACTACGTCCCATACTAGGGTCCATAAGTCATGGCATGAGATGTCCCATGAGACACTCTGTAAGTAGAAACATACGCTCTGGAAGTAGGAATATACACTCCGGAAGTAGGAATGTGACCTCTAGAAGTATGAGCATGACCTCCCGAAACAACGGGCGGTACATGAAATTGAGACACAATTGGTCTAGTAACCGCAGTACGGACATAACTCGTAGCAATGTTCTGGCCTGAAGGACCATGTGAATGAGGTGGAGGGTGAACATTTGAAGAACTAGGGATAGAGGATGGAGGGATTTGTGTAATTAAGTATGTACTATTCCCTATAGTCACTTGTCTCAGATCTGGTATCTTAATAGGATCACTAACCCTAGACCTAGGAGGAATATGTGATGTAACTTCCACCATCGGGATGGAAGGTGCAATGTGACTAGTGCTCTCAAACCTCTCCGCATGGTAAGGAATGAGAGTGCCCCTAGGCATAGAGTTAGGCTCGAACTTGGATTCGACATGAAATTCCAAATCATGTGTAGGAAAACCAGACATACCATAAATACCATAACTAGTGCTCATGAGTTCAAAATGAGTCTCATCATCCTTTGACATTCCATACTGGCGATGCGTCAATGGGGAATCAACTCTAGAGTGAGTAGGTCTATCATGAAAGGTTCCTATCTCAGAAATCACGGGACCTAACTCAGTCAAGTCGGATGAAGGATCATAGGTAGTAGTAAACTCCCCATATTCCACCTGAATGGGAGAAGGTGGTTCAGGAATACCTTCTATATGGTCTCCCATGGTGTGTGAATCAATGTACGAAGTAGTCTGCTTGGACTGTCTATTTCTCTCTCCCAAAGGAGGAGAATATGTAGAAGGTGGAAGTCTTGCTAAATGATGAGAATGGCGAGGAGCCACACCCAAATCCACAATGACTCAAAAAATAGAAAAGACTTTCTATCTACGCAAACCCTAGGCAAGCTATCATACACAGAGCAATCACCAATAAAATCTAAAGCCAAATGCAAGCACTCAAGGACAGGATAAGTGAGCTCCTGAATGAAGCAGGTATGTCTCACCTAGGAGAGGCTTGAGACTCCCATACACAACAAGCGGAGGTACGTAACCAATTATTGTGGCCCTCAGCTTCGACGCATAAAGTGATTGTGCTGTTCGAACCCAACCTAGCTGGGATACCTATAGAATAACCCTTGCAAAGTACCCCCTCGATATCCTAGGTAAGGTCACTAAGGTCACCTCAATATAACCAATGCTCAGGCGGACAGTCGCACGCGGGATTGACCATATGGGCAGGGTAGCAAAGCCCGAAACTCTCAAAAGAGCCCCCAGATACGAATGCAATCTTGCAAATATCTTCGGTGCTACTCAGTTATGACTAGGGGTCATCCCAATCAATAACCACTCACACTGCCTCGTGCTTAACTCCCTTTTGAGAGGAGGATCCTGAGAAACACTGGTTATACCAAGAATTTCACACACTCACCTGGACAGACACATACATGTTGTTGTTTAGTGGTCTTAGAGAATTTACTCACAATGAAATATTCCAAGACCCTAAAACCTAATCTTGTTGGTGCACCCTATAAAAGAAAAGAGTGTAGTTCATTTTAACTAAGTGTTAATTTTAATTGGCTTTATTACTCAAAAGAGGGATATGGCCGTGCAACTAATGGTGTTATGACACAACATGAAGTATAATGCACACCTAACAATCAATGCAAATGCATTGTGTCCATGAAAACAGGGTATGCTACTACATGAAATGCACAATTTTCTTCAAATGATAAATGCAAGCTTTCCTATATGAAATCCTGACTAATACTCCAAAGCAAATCTAGTGCAAGTACTATGCAAAATGCAAAATGAAATGCATGATGATAAGCAAATATTTTTGGATTTTTTGAAATAACATGAGATACAAAAAGCGAAAGAATGATTCTACAACCCCCAGACTCTACAGGCACACTCAAGCAGCACTCAAGCAAAGCACTAAGGTAAAGAAATCTAATGCACTAATCCCAAAACAAAAAATCAAAAATGCAATGACAAGAACATTCTTAAAAAAGAAATTTAACCTAAAAACAAACGTCTCTGGTAAGAAACAGAGGTGTATACAGACTCAGGCAGTACCAAAGGAGACTCAGCAATCATCAAACTTCACCCAGCAACCATTTAACTTCCTCTAAAAGGAAAAACTAAGGGCATATGCGACTGTTCGCAGTAAACCCACGTGTATACGTGGAAATAGCAGAGAAACCTGTGTGTATATGCGACTATGAGTTCAAAACTCGTGTACAGGAGGAAAAGTGCATAAAAATCAAGGTAAATAGACAAGCTGAGACAAAATTCACACCAATTAGACACTACCAGGAAAACATGCCCCCAGAACCAACACATAAACAAAAGAGAAAGAGAAATTCAAAGTCATTGAATGCCGATAGAAAACCCCCAAAGGACAACTACTAGGAACTCCCCAACGGAGTCACCAATTCTGTTACGGAGAGAAATTCCTATGGCTTGGGGTACCACAACAGACAGCTTGACTCCAGAAATCAATCCTTTCCAATATGCAATAGAAATTAAATATCTAACACTAAAGGATCAGACCTCGTACCTTATTCCAGACGGTTGAAGTAGATCCCCGTTGAGATTTCCAACTTCAGCTTGAATTGATAGATTACTTCCTCAACAACAAGTAAACAATCCAAGCATACTATATATATTGGTGTTAGATCTATTCTAGCATATATAATCAACAATGTATAAGCATTTGAAAACAACCACGGATAAAATATTCATTCAAACATACATTATTGGACAGGAAAAGATATTTCTATTAATATAAAATCAGAGATTACAATGGATACAATCTCTGTCGGCACGTCTGCGAATCGAAGAAACTGAATCCCCCACTTGGGCCTCCACCACCTCAATCCTCCATCTCTCGATAGCAAGCTCACAAGCAAAAGGCAAGCTTGGGAAGAACACAAAAGTGCTCAAAGGGACAAAGGGATGCAGACTCAAGCATAAGTTCCGGCAACAATGGACTATAGTTTCTTTGCTCTCAATTCTCTCATATGCCTTCAATGTACCATAGAGTTCCTTATATAGCTTTTCAAAGGGGTAATGAAAGGTCGAATCCGAGCGATCTCAAGGCATAGGGAAGGCCAAGAGTCAAGTGAGTCGGATCCATGTCAAGGAAAACTACAAAAGTATTTGGATTATGCACACATCATGATGTACACGGTTTTAGGGGTCAAACCTGCGTATACACACGATTAGGGGTTTAAAAGTCACATATATCAATTTACACATGTTTTTAGGGATGGTCAAGGAAACATCAAAGGACAAAAAATGGTTCAAGGGGTCTAAGGAGTCTGCAGAGGGACAGGGGAAGGCCATACAAAGTGTGATTCACCTGGAGTGGTAAAATCAGCTATAACAGTGCTGGAAATGAAACTAATTTTTTTTTTCATGGTAAAATTCCTTGTGGCCTTCTATGATGTTTAAAATGGCCTTTGAAGGGCTCTGAAGGCTTCAAATTCGAAGCCTGATGGTGACCCTTCCACACATCGTTGGAATTTCATTTATCTCTACCTTTCAAAGTTTCAAAGTTGGTTTTAACGTTTAGCCTATAGTAAAAAAAAAAGTTGGTTTCAAAGTTTAGCCTATAGTAAAAAAAAATTAATGAGAGCTTATAGAAATTGTTAAATATCAAAAATATTTTTTTGGAAAATT
The DNA here is from genome assembly GCA_001517045.1 of Pseudotsuga menziesii. NCBI lineage: Eukaryota > Viridiplantae > Streptophyta > Pinopsida > Pinales > Pinaceae > Pseudotsuga > Pseudotsuga menziesii. The sequence continues at coordinate 34,020 of LPNX010728032.1, forward strand.
GTTTGCCCTTATGGTGTGACCTTCTCTCAAAATGTTTAGAAGTATTTCACTAGAAAAATGAGCCATGATGGGAAAAGTATTCAAATTCCAACAGTGCATCAGCATGAAAATCGAAGTCCAACAAGCGCCCCTATGCAGATATAGATAAAAAAATCTAAATAGCAATTTTTATTGTTAACTTGAGGGCCATTTAATGTCACTGCAGTAACGTTGTTAGCCATTAGGTCTAAAGCAAAACTGCTGCAACAACATTAAATGTTGTCTAGTAGGTTAAATCATTTTCGTTCATAAGACAAAGACATACAATGTGATGAGTGTGAAATGAAATTGTGTATAAAGTCTTAATGAATATATATATATATATTGTCAGAAGAAAAAAAAACTTTTACTAATCAAGTAAAATAAAAAAGTATAATACCAGTCTTATCACCCTTTTCAAGAGATCTAAAAACATACTAGACATCTTACCAAGAGACTACCACCCCAAAATAATAACAGAAGTACAGTTCAAAACAAAGACCAAAAGGTCCCAAAATAATCCAAGAAAAACCAACAACTTCCCAAATATATCCCAAAGATACTTAAAAACCCACAAAGATCAACGTCATGTCTATAACTTCTTCATAGTAGAGAAATTCCTCCAGCACCTTGGAGTGCCTCTTTTGAGGCTTATCAACATTAGAATTTAATTCACAAAAAATGTGTTTAAGGCTGATAGTAGAGAACAGAGTAAGGATGACTTTGATTCTAGTGCACCAGTTTTGAAGTTAAAGAATATTTGTTCACATTTGTATATGGGAATTTTAGTAAACTCATTTAGGTAAATTCTGTGTTTCACTTAAAAAATAAGATATCTATTAGCATGAAATTAGTTAAATGCCCAACAACATTTTTAATAATCTTTTGTGATAATCTTTTGGATTGATTTATACTTATTTATATTATTATTTTTATTAAATTAAAATTATTTTTTAATTTTTGGTTATTATGATTTTTATTTTTATTTAGATGGCCTTCATACATATTTCCTTTGAACCATCCAAAGTAAATTTAGCATCAAGAATATTAGTGGCTCATCTTAAAATAGAGGGCCATCAAAGATATATAAAATAAATGCACCATCACTTGAATGCCAACAACTAAGAGGTCGCTCATGAAGAATGATACCAAAAATGACAAATTTGTATTGTCACAATGTTGCATTATGGTTATATATGTTGTATAATCAGTGTTGTAGGCAAATAAAGATCCTTTGTGAGTGGGTTGATCTTATCAATAAAGCAGAAAAAAATAACAATCTTACTTTCTAGAATTCATTAATTATATTATTGATGTTTAATAGAAAAAAAGAGGAAAATTTATGTGATTATGCACTTAGAGATTTGCTCATTGTGAGTAACTTGAAGAGAATCTAATCTATCACAATTTTATTTTCATATCTACACACAAATCAAAAAACAAAAATCCTTTTTCAAATCTATGGTGACAATTAAGAAATAGCACAAGTTCAAATACGTGAAACCTAACTAATTTTAGGCTAATTAGTTCAACTACAATTCTTAAATTCAAACAAAGATCAACATTCAATGAATACTCAAGGAGGCACAAAAGAGAGATCATCGTTATGATATTTTAAATATGAACACAAAAACAAAACCATGGATAATAGAATCACCCAAGTATCTGATGGTGGCCACGAGAAACACAACCATGGATACTATAATCACCCAACTAGAAAACTAGGTCTATAAGTGGTAATAGCCTAATTTTGATCACCTACCTTGCCAAGAGTTTCATTACCATCATGCATTAATCGACAATATTATCCCCATTTCCATCTCTTCCACCTACATATGATCTACACATTAGAATAAAAAAGACGAAAGAAAAACCAACTTTTGACCATGTTAATCCTTTGTCACTCTTGTTCCCTCAATAAGGGTGACCATATCAAGGTGGTCACTCCCTTTGAATTCTAAAGTAATGATCAATCACTTATGTTCCTTCTAAAGTAGCAATCCAATCCACAAAAGGAAAATTTTGTTGTTGTCATGATCATTGCGCACTACCTAGAGGAAGTAGTGGTTGAAAAGTGGACAAACATTATCGTTAAGGTTGAAACTAACTATTGATTTGGTCTTTGAAGACCTAACATATCCACTAAGTCATCAATGAAATGGAGAGGATCCACATGGGAACTAGATCTCATTCATGTCTATCATATTTCTTATAAATACAACCCTTATGGACACCATTTTCTTCGATGATCGTCATATTTTAAAGCATCGTTATGGTGTTGAGATTCCACTAAAAAGAACTAAAGAGGCCATACGAGTCCTTATTCTTTCACCATTGTGGGATCACCATTAATATCCTGGATAGAAACTTGGATACAAGGGATGTCTACAAACCCTCCCTAGGATCAACTATGGAGGCCCTCTACCATCCACAATCGATACCAAGGTGAATTTTTAAAATCACATTCTTTATGTAATAAAACATGTCATTCTTTACATGTTGCATTTCTATATTTGTGCCTAGTTTTAGATCAATATTGCATGCATGTTAAAGAATCAATCCCATTTAGTTTAGTTTACTCTAGTTTAGCTTGATTTATTTTCATTTGATCTGCTACTAAGGATTGTGCGACCCCTTAGTAGATGCATTTTTCTCTAGTGAGTGAGAAATCACACACAATATATTTGGTGACTCTACTAGGGGTGTGTGTGTTTCTACTAGATATGTGGTGCCTTAAATCATCAACCCTTATTACCCATTCCTTGGCCCTCGACTAGGACCTCCAATTTAGCCACACCTTGTGTCTCCTCCTTTACCTCATGGGAAAGTATACCATTAACAGTGTTGGGAAACCTCTCGACTTGAACTGTATAACACAAAAAGAAAAGAAGAGGAAAATATTCCAAGAAGAAAAGGTGGTGTCTAGAGATGTCGTTTAAGCACTTAATAACATAGCATTGTGATCAGAACATCACAATGCATAAAGGCCACGATAAACACATCAAATCAACATGTTAGAAAACCCATAGGGTCACCTAGTTATAGTTTCCATATCTAACCAACAAACTAAAAGTAGGGAAGATCTAGTCCACAAGTAGGGGTATTTGATCCAGTCCGTTTCTGTAGAATTTGCAACGTCCCAAAGTTTAGTCAGCTATTGTAGTCACATTGACCATGGCCATGCCGACCATTCAATGGTTTTCCCAATGGACTGTTCAGTCATTTCATTGAATCTAGTCAATTTCTCTTCTAGTCTCTTGTCATCTATAGATCAACTATCTCCAAAATATCTGGAGGTGCGACGAACCATCAAGGTTGTAGGTTCCAACACCCCCCCCCATTAGCAAAATGTTCTACAGTTTTAGGAGGTGAAAGTACTTGTTGTGAACACCCCCTGTTAAGACCTAAATTTTGGGAATAATTCCCCCTATAGTGTGGCACATTACCCCCTACATTGTGGTGTATTAGATTAAGATATTATTGATGTTGTATTTGGTCTATTAGTTTTTATTTTGCACCTTTGTCTCCTATGTATAGGAAGGAAATATTTTCACTTTAGTCAACATTGTATATTGTCTTGTGTGAGAATTGTTTCTCACGTAGATCTAGGAGCTAGAACAATTTCACCATCAAAGTGTTTGACAAAATATGCAAGAGAAAAACAAAGAGAGTGAAATAGCTGGAATAACACATGTGAAAGGTGCTAATATATAACCATTATATTAAAACACACCTTGTAGGTATGTATGATACATATTTATAGTACATTGGACACAATTCATGAGTCCTTGGTGGCCATGTGAATGCATCCAAGTGTCAGACTAGGATTTGACCCCTAAACCCCCCTAGGTTGACCAATAGGCTCCCAAACCTAGCCAAATTGTCACGAATCCATGTGTGAATAGGTAAGAAGCATGCCTAGTTCATAAATGAGGGAAGGCAATCATGGGAGAGCGCATGGGTGAGTGGAGGAATCTCTAGGAGGCAAATAAATACTAAGGAGATTAGAAAAAAACACTTTCACACACACTAGCGCTCCTAGTCAAAGATGGAACTGGTTTACAATTAATGCACATTTTGAAATGTCAGAATGTTTAAACTTGAGCACCTCAACTGCAATTTATGAGCCAAAATCACCTATTTGACCAGTATTGATCAGTATAACCTAAGTTAGACCATAAACCATAGCACAAGGCCAATGTTTATGTCTCCTAGGTAGATCATTAAGGTACTAAGGAATATTATTTCTCCAACACCCCCCCTTAATCCTGACTTAGTACACCACATGATTTATTAAGGCCTTGGAAACTAAGGCACAAGTCACCTTTTACAACAAAATTTTACTGATCTATGTAACACAGGCAAGGAGGGAAACCTCATGGGACAAAACCTCCCATAAAAAATGGATTATGACATAGAAACAAAACTGTATACACTCCAAACTAGATGAGTATGTATGGAGGAATATTCTTCTTGGGAAGAAGTGGAATGTGCTCAACCAACTCAAGAACAGCTGCATGATGAAACCTCAGACCATGTAGAACAACGAAAATGCATTGATAGGAGAGAGAATGGTGCTCTTTAGACTTGAACCTCAAACCAAATAGGATGCCATGTCTGAAAGAGACTTGAACTGTCATGTCCCCGGTTTCGACCCTGTTTGCATGATGTATATATTGTAATTAATCGTGGTGAGGAGCTCAAGGCAAAAGCCCCACCATCGATTTGGTTGTGTATGTTTCGGCAATGGGGATAATTGCCGATGGAATGTAGTGCTATCCGGCACATTTTAATGTGGCATCATGTAAAACCGCACATCAAATAAAACTAAAACCACAACCAGCTACGGCAGTGCAACGTTGAATGAAAAGGGCATGGATTCCAAAGGATAAGGGGTGGGGGATGTCAAACCTTGGTTATGGGAAAAATCCATGTTTTATTACCTTGTGGTTTTGCCACATTTGTTATTTTGTCACCCTTTTGTCTCATCCAACCTTGTCAACCTCTTTAATGATCTGTTGGGTGGTTGGGCAGTTATGGCTGCTGGTGGATAGGCAGTTATTGCCTTTGGGAGTGGGGTGGCAGGACTGTCAGTCCTTTGCCCACATCCACACTCCACCCATGACCCCATGCTTTCCCTGCCTGTTCTGTTCTCCTCACGCACCTGTTCATTGTGCCCATCGCGCATTCTCTCCACGGCCAGTTCACTCACCACGATTTTGGTCTGTTGGCTTCTCACGCACAGGAATTGGGCGGTTTTGGTCTCGGGCAGACATTTCCTTGGTTCTACGAGTTGTTGAGCACCCACGCACTGTAAATTCACGTCCTTGCTGTTGTTTTGTTCATCCATAGGAAAAATCGGGGTTGTTTTCTCTCACGTAGAGGTCTGTTCATCCTCACGCAGAGAAATCGGGTATGTATTTCCCGTGCATTTGGCTGTTGGGTGCAAGTTTTCCTCACGCACAGCCTGTTTGGGTCATTTTCCCATGTGAGAGGTGTGCTCGCTGTTTGTGTTTGGGGATGTTGTCTTTCCCATGAGTTTTGTTGGCTGTGGGTTTCCAATTCGTGGGCTGAGTTTCTGTGTTTTGGGACTGTGCATAGTTGCCATTGTTTTACTTTGAAATTGGGCTATTGTTGTTGTTTCCCTGGTCTGGGATGTTGTAGTTGAGTTGTTTTGGCCACGTTAGGGACAAAACCAACTCTGGGTTGTCCATTGGACTTGAGCTGTGCTCCTCTATGTTTGGGGCTGTCCCCTGTTGTTTATGACTTCTTCACAGAGCTGTGAAGGGATTGTTTGGCTGCTGGTATGCAGTGGTTGAACCTTGGGCTGTGCTGGCTTGGCTTGTCTGTTGAAAGCCTGTGAAACCCAGCGGTTTTGGTTTGGCTGTTTTGTGTCCCCTTGGCTATGTGCAAGCCTGCAATTGACCCTTATCCTGAAGGAATCATGCCCAGCTCGGGGGTGGCAGCGTTGCTGAGAGATTTATGAGCAAGCTGGCCTATGGTTGGGTGGAACGTTGCAGCGACGTAGCTGGTTGCGGGTGAATTCTTCATCAAGAGATAAGTGCTGCTGGTTATTCCATCTCT